>PVJI01008430.1:0-35334 GCA_004026765.1 Micronycteris hirsuta
CATAACCAACAAAAGCAGAAAGCAAGCAAAACATAACCAGAGACACTGAAATTAAGAACAGTCTAACAATAGATAGGGGAAGGGGGGAGGGGACAATGGGGAGAATCACTGTAGAGGACACATGGACAGAACTAAGGGGGAGGAGGGAGGTTGGGGGGTGGGACGGGAGGGGAAGGGAGGGGGGAGGGGAGAGGCTGCAAATAACTGTAATTAAACAAAAAAAATTAATAAAAAAAATAAAATCTAAGGGCAGATAAAGAGCTTTTAAGAGAAGAAAAAAACTAAATGAGTTCATCATCACTAAACAATGATATGAAATATTAAAGGGACTTATTTAATAAAAAGAAGATCAGAGTTATGAACAATAAAATGACAAAAATACATATCTATCAACAACTGAACCTAAATAACAAACTAAGAGAATAAGAAGAATAGAGACAGAATCATGGATACAGAGAGGGTTTTGATGGTTGCCAGATGAGAGGGGAGTGTGGGGGAATGGGTGAAGAGGTGAGGGAATCAAGAAATACAAATAGGTAGTTATAGAATAGCTATGGGGATTTAAACTACAGTATAGGAAATGGAGTAGCAAAAGAACTTAAATGCATGACCCATGGACATGGACAACGGTGTGGAAATTGCCTGAGGGAGGTGGGGCAGCTGGGCAGAGGAGTGCTGAGGAGGAATAATTGGGACAACTCTAATGGCATAATCAATAAAATATAATTTAAACAAATTAAAAATGCAGTACCTGTTTCATTTATAAAAAAATTTGGAGTTCCAGCAAAGACGGAGGCATAGGTAGATATGCTTCTCTGCCTCATACAACCATAAGAAGGACAACGAACAATTTAAAAACAAACAAACAAATAACCAACCAGAACTGCCAGGAAACTGAATGGAAGTCAAACAACCAAGGAGTTACAGAAGAAACATTCATCCAGACTGGTAAGAGGGGCCGAGATGGGCAGTGGGGCCAGAGAGGACACATGGCAAGGCAATGGACTGGGCGGCCAAGGTGGTGTCTGGTGGTCCCACATTTGCATGGGGAAAAGCCAGGAGGAACAACTGGGGAGCGAGACAGACCACACAACCTAGGGCTTCAGCGCAGGGAAAGAAAGCCTCAAAACCTGTGACTGAAAAAACCTGTGGGGTTGAGATGGCAGGAGAAACTCCCAGCCTCACAGGAGAGTTCATTGGAGAGACCCACAATGTCCTAGAATGTACACAAAACCACCCTCCTGGGAATCAGCACGAGAAGGGCCCAATTTCCTTTTGGGAAGCAAGGGAAGTGATAGAAAGTGGGGTGAGAGCCCAGCAAGCAGCATTGTTCTCTCCCTGATCCCTTCCCTACAGACAGTGCCACAATGCAGTGACATGGGTTGTCCTGCCCTGAATACCTAAGGCTCCACCCCATACAACATAACAGCGTGCTGCGACAAATAAATATGGCCCAAATGAAAGGACAGATCAAAACTGCAGAAAAAACAACTAAGTGATTAGGAGATAACCAACTTATCAGATGCAGAGTTCAAAACAGTGTTAATCAGAATGCTCACAAAAATGATTGAGTATAGTCAAAAAATAAAGGAAGACGTGAAGGCTATGCAAAGTGAAATAAAGCAAAGTACACAGTGAACCAACAGTGAAAAGAAAAAAACCAGGACTCAAATCAACAATTTGAAACAAAAGGAAGAAATAAACATCCAAGCAGAACAGAATGAAACCAGAATTCAAAAAAACGAGGAGAGGGTGAGGAACCTCTGGGACAACTTTAAACATTCCAACATCCAAATCATAGGGGTGCCAGAAAGAGAAGAGGAAAAAGAAGAAATCAAAAACTTATTTGAACAAATAACAAAGGAGAACATCCCCAATCTGGTGGAGGAATTAGACATGCAAGTCCAGGATGCTCAGAGAGTCCCAAAGAAGTTGGACCCAAAGAAGAACACACCAAGACACATCATAATTACATTACCCAAGATTAAAGAGAAGGAGAGAATCTTAAATGCAACAAGAGAAAAGGAGACAGTTACCTACAAAGGAGTTCCCATAGGAGTCTCAGCTGATTTCTCAAAAGAAACCTTACAGGCAAGAAGGGGCTGGAAAGAAGTATTCACAGTCATGAAAGGCAAAGACCTACATCCAAAATTACTCTATCCAGCAAAACTTTCATTTAGAATGGAAGGGCAGATAAAGTGCTTCCCAGATAAGGTCAAGTTAAAGGAGTTCATCATCACCAAGCCCTTATTATATGAAATGTTAAAGGGGCTTATCTAAAAAAAAGAAGATCAAAACTATACACAGTAAAATGACAACAAACTAACAACTATCAACAACCAAACCTAAAAAAAGAAAAAACAAAAACTAAGCAAACAACTAGAACAGGAACAGAAATACAGAAATGGAGATCACATGGAAGGTTATCAGTGGGGAGGGGGGATAATGGGGGAAAAACGTACAGGCAATAAGAAGCATAATTAGTAGGCACAAAATAGACAGGGCGAGGTTAAGAATAGTATAGGAAATGAAGAAGCCAAAGAACTTATATGTACGACCCGTGGGCATGAACGAAGGGGCTGCAGGGTGGAGTGGGATAAAGGGGAGAAAAAAATGGGACAACTGTAATAGCATAATCAACAGAATATAGTTAAAAAAAGAAAAATTTAAAATAACTGATTGGCCTTAGTGCCTGATAAATTATTATATTATTATTATTTTTAATTTAAAAAAATTTATTTTAGAGAGAGGGGAAGGGAAGGAGAGAGGGAGAGAAACATCTACCAGTTGCCAATGAGGCCAGCAACCTAGGCATGTGCCCTGACTGGGAATCGTATTCAACTGGCAACCATTGGCTTTGCGGGCCAGCACTCCATGCACTGAGCCATGCTGGCCAGGGCTGATAAATTATTTTTAACAAATAATGAAGATACTGTATGTAAAAAATATTTTTTGAGGAGAGAGAAACATTGATGTATTATTCTAATTATTTATGCATTCACTGTTTGATTCTTATATGTGCCCTGCCTGGATGGAACATACAACCTTGGTGTATGGGATGATGCTCTAATCAACTGAGCACAACTTAAATTCTCAAACATCCACATGTATAAAAAATTCTCCATATATGTATATATAGGAGTGGGCAAAAATAGGTTTACAGTTGTGAGTACACAAAACAGTTTATTCTAGTATTATTATTTATTAATTTGTATTTTTCCATATAAACAAGTGTAAACTTACTTTTGCCAACACTGTATGTATTGTTGATAACATTTAAACTACAAAACCTTCCATGATAGTTTCCTTGCATATCACTTTACATACAGTAGGTTCTTAGCAACTATTGTTTAAATGGATTTATTCTACATGGTTGAGCCACACTGATAAAATAAAACACTAGTAAACACTTGAATTCATAATTAATGTTTGTGATATTTCCTGTAAACTGGAAGAGCTTATATTCTCATTAGCTGTGGCCTTTTAAGAAGTGTTTGTATAAATTCTAAATACCAAACAACAGCAGATTTCAGTCAACTTGATGTTTGAAATTAAAAAGGGAAATGCTAAGTATAATGATTACGAATAAGGTTAAACTTTCATCTTTTTTTCTGAAGGAAAACCGAAATTGGTACAAATAGGAATATGGGATGTTCCTCTAGCTGAACTAGATTGTTTTTACCTGGTTGTTCAACATATAGTTTGAAAAACACTACGTGTTCTCAGTGGTGGTCTTAGTTCATTACGACCCAAGCAGAGGGAGAAAATTTGTCCGTCATTAAGTGAGAATTGCTGGAGCTTTAAACTTAAAGGAGGAATGCCCCTGAGACGCTCATTCAGCCATTCACGTCTCTTCCGCTATTCATGTGTACTGAGCAATGTGTTATAGATGCAGAATTGAAAGTCATAATCTCCTTCTTATAATCAGTCGAAAATCTAGTGGAAGAGATGGAAAAATAAACAATCATTAATAAAACATGTGACAAGTGGTTCGCTGGGGAAGCTGCGGATTCTAAAAGAATAGGCAGGCCAGGCGGTTGATGGAGCAGACGGGAGGACCTTTCACGTGGAGCAGAGTTCCTCAACCTTTTTGTCTTTCATTATCAACCCCCTAGGAGCCTTTTAAAACCTGTTTTTTCCTAAATGCTAGCTTCCATCCCTATGAAATGTTAAAGCCACAGATACATTTTTGTTCCGTCATGTACTGTGGCTGGTTGAAGAGGCAAAAATCATTGTAATGTGTAATACTTTTTGTGCCCTAAGAATGGATTTTTACCCCTTGGGGCAATATCACCCACACTGAGAATATCTGATGTAGAGGGACTGATAGACCTAGATCTTCTCAACCAATCTGAATGCCCTAAAGTCAGTTTTGAAATTTTTTTATTGTCCTTTTGCCTTCATATTCAACTTATGGCATAAATACCGCAACTAGCTGGCTTTTGGGTAACGTCTCTGCATTTAGTAGCATGAGATTCTGCTGTGAGCAACAGAAAACGGAAAACCATCGGTGGCTCATGCATCTTGGTTTATTGTTCACTCTTTTTCACGTAGACGAAGGGCAGAAATAGGTAGGGCAGGGCTGGGAGTCCAGCTCTGCGCTGTGTTGTCTGGAAGACTCAGGCCTCTAGTTCACACGGCTTTGTTAACTCTAGACGGTGGCCCCTGTCCAAGTTGGCGTCTACAATCTGCGTAGCAGGAGGAAGGAACACAGAAGTAGGGGGAAGAACGTGTGACAGGTATCTGCTAAGGTAGGATTCAGGAAGCTGCCACAAGTACTCTGACTCATAGAACATGGGCTAGAACTTACCCACATGCCCACATCTGCTACAGTGGAGCCTGGGGCATGTCGCCTTTATTCTCGTGGCTTTGTGCCCAGCTACAATTTTTATGGAAGATGGAAAGATGAATAGTTGGGGATCACTAGGGTTTGTGTTACTCATTTCTAGGAAATCTTCCTTGGAAGAGGTTATTTTTGCTAGATAAATTAAAATGTAATGTTGATTAGATTAAAATACAATGTAGTAAAATGAGCCACCCTCAAAGATTTAACAAGTCAAACTCCTTCAGATATTCTTTCCTCCCCATGTAGTTTTTATACAGCATGGTTTTTATACTTAGTGAACAATTTTTCCCTTTTCATTTACTGTTGAAAATAAGTATTTTTCCATGTTGTTATAGTATCTTCATAATTTTAAGGGCTTTATATTCGTTATAATAAATATTTTCACGTATGTTAACTTTTCCTCCTTTTTTCTTTATTATTTTCCTTCCTTTATGTATCTTCCCACCAAAAGTGAGATAATTGGGTTAAATGGGACAGGCATTTTATATATCTTTCTTTATTATTATTTATTAATTTTTGAGAGAGAGGAAGGGAGAAAGAGAGAGAAAGAGAAACATTGATGTGTTTTTCTACTTATTTATGCATTCATTGGTTGCATCTTTTATGTGCCCTGATCAGGGATTGAACCCAGAACCTTGGTGTATTGGGAAGACATTCTAACCAATGGAACTACTTAGCCTGAGCTATTATATATCTTGAAATACACTCAAAAAACTATTTTTCCTCCTGGCTGGTGTAGCTCAATGGATTGAGTACAAACCAAAGGGTCACCAGTTCGATTCCAAACCAGGGCACATGCCTGGGTTGCAGGCCAGGTCCCCAGTGCGGGGTGTGCTAGAGGAAACCACACGCATTGATATTTCTCTCCCTCTTTCTCCTTCCCTTTCCCTCTGCCTAAAATAAATAAAAAATCGTAAAACTATTTTTCCAAAAGGGATCTCTCAATTTATTTCCTTTTATAAGTTATTTATGATAGGGCTTGTTTGATTATCAAATTTCTTTATTTTATTGGTTTGAAAATGCACATTACTCATTTCTTTTGATAACTAGCAGAATTGAATATTTTTGTATAGATATATATATAAAGTAAGATACTATATAGATATATGAATTATATCTATACTATATAGATACTATAGGTATATATAATATCTTACTTTATATATATAATAAGGTACTATGTGTAGTATCTTACTTTACTAACTTTCATTCAAATTGTTTATATTCTTTTAAAAATTCTAGTGTTATTTTTTAATTTGTATAAGCTTCTTACACAGTGTAGATTTTTTTTAGTATAAAAAATTTGGACTATATTACCTATAAGGTTGACTATACATACACATGAGCTAGATATACTACTCAACATCACTTACATGTTGGAATGCCTTGAGAAATTGACAGAAAAATTATCCTGGAGCTTAAATGACTCCGACATGGTGATATCTAGTCACTGTCACCTGCAGTCAAGGGCGTAAAGCTGTAGAGGGCCACTGGTTATCAGTGCATGTCATAGAGATTATTCTCAAATGGATCTGTCATCTGCTTGGTAGCACACTGCATTGTGAAGGCAACACACCCTCAGACTGCATTATGTAAAGTTCAGTCTGAGGGTTAGCAGACAAAACCTTATTTATTTTTTATCACCTTTCTTCTCATGTATGAATATTTTTCATGATTATGACAGCCAAAATAGTGAGCAGTTTCATGGCAGTAATAAAGATTCCAGTGTAGAATGCCTCATCGGTGATCATCCGTGGATTTTGTTCCAAACATAAGTGAGTTTTATGGTATTGCCCACTGCCATCTGGAGGCTGTGCCATAGTACCATTCCTACCTGTGGGGCAAGAGCTCAATGGTGAGCTGGCTGTATTTGCTTCCTGCGGTGTGATAGGCTATTTCTGTGGTTTGCATTGGA
Source organism: Micronycteris hirsuta (assembly GCA_004026765.1). Lineage (NCBI taxonomy): Eukaryota > Metazoa > Chordata > Mammalia > Chiroptera > Phyllostomidae > Micronycteris > Micronycteris hirsuta. The sequence continues at coordinate 6,762 of PVJI01008430.1, forward strand.
GAAGATGAAGTAAGTTCTCTCAGGATGTTCTGCATGTGTGCTGGTGTAGGAGCAGAGGTAGAGATCCCAGGTGGTACTGCAGCACTGGTGACCTTAGGTGGAGCTGGCTTAACCTTTAATAATACATTGATTTTCCAATCCTTAAACAACCTGAGTGCTCAACATGGCAACAACACATGCCACTCTCAGACTGGGCTGCAGTGATTCCATTTGGCTCATGATGCTTATTCTTTGGAAAGGTGATGCAGTGTCTACTGGTCCCCATGAGTTGATTTGAACATTTATACCATGAACATGCCCCTTGGCCCCAGCACATGGTTTTGACTTCACTAGCTATTGAGGAAGTGCAGGGTAGAACAGATATTGTTTCGTTCTATATGTAAAATTTGCCACAAGTGTTTGTCTGAATCTCTTTTCCTTCTGTTTATAAAATCATTATTATCATCATTTTGTATATATTTTTTACATAAAGCAGTCTGTCAGTCTTACCTGAATTATTATTTTGTTTCTTTTCTGTTTTTGCATTAATGATGTTTTTAAATGTTTCTCAAAGATGAATAATGTTAGCTCTATTTTACCTGTCATAACGTTTCTTTTAAATAATAGCTTCAGAGACATTTATCCATTTTTTGAGGATATTTATTTCTTAATGGAGTATCAATGAAGGGGACAAAAACCCACTTATAAAGCTGGCTTTAGACACAGGAGTCACAATTTGAGAACAATGAATGAGCAGAGGGGAGTCAAGCAGCCCCATTCATCTCCCGGCCCCTCCCCCAACACACACCCTGAACTCTACCAGCAGCACCTGTGCCGAATAGCGCAGTGTGTTGCTCACAGGTGCTAGAGGGAGGCTCAGACTCAAATACCTGTCCATTATTATGAGGTCAGCCTTAAGGTTACCTGATTATCTTGCATCAGCCATTTTGGGGCAGAAGTGACCTGTAAGAAATACCATTTTTCTCCAACTTCACTCCCCAAACTTTACCTTCTTTACATTGGCACATGACTTGGCAAGCAACCAGTAGAAAGTTTTCAATCCTCATTTTGAGCTTAATAGAAGATCAAGGAGTAAGAAAAGGGAGGAGGAATTTTTAACAGAGACTCTGACCTAGAGAGACACGTGGCAGAGAAAGGGGAGAAATGATTAGGGAAGAATGATGGAGATCATTCAGGTGTGTGGCCGCTCTCTTTTGACCTGCATGCTTAAATATACATGGCATCTGAGCAGTTATTGTGTGTTCCTTTGAGCTTTGCTAGCCTTTTGGCACCTCGGGCTATACCAAACCAAAATACCATCGTCTGACGTACAATTACAGACTTACTGCTCACTTTAGAGTAGCTTTACATGCAAGTTTTCCCTCTTTTTTACATGAATAAACAAAACTAACAGCTAGGGACACATTTATATGAATTTATATATTTTAAGCGATCATAGTTTGAGATGTGTTTCTTTGAAGGTGCAAGTTGAAGTTTTATTCTCTAAATCACCCAAATTTGCAACTTACATCAAATAGTTTTTGAGCTTCACAATTCCCTTTGTACATATATAGACTCAATAGAAGGAATGATGCTATATTGGTTTTAAACTATTTATCTTGTTTTCTTATGTATACATATATAAGAATATATATATATATAAGTGATATATATATTTTGTAGAAAAATTAAGTAGAATGGAAGGTTGATTATTTTGGCTACTTGAACCCTAAATCTATCAAAAAAAATAAAGACCAGATTTATTATAAAATTTTGCAAAATTCAGCTGCCAAACTCCAGCCTTCTTTCTTCCTTCATATTCTCTGTCAAAATGAATTATTTAGAAAAGTGAAAATTTAAAAGAATAGTCAAAGCACGTGTCAAATGTCAACAAAAAGCAAATGTTAGAACACACATCTCTTACCCAAGGAAATATTTATTTTAATAAATTTCCTTCTCTGATTAGTTTTCTCTCAAACATTGCTAAAATGCACAAAGTCAGCCTGCAGGGTTTGCTGACATTTGCTGTGATTGTGTGGTTCAATCCATTAGCAAACTAGCAGTATGTAGCCCTTCCATACTCCACTCGAGGAAGGAATCATAATTTCACAGTTTGGTTCACAGCACTGCCTTGCAGGACTGCTATCATAATGAGTTTCTGCTCTGACACATAGGCAGAAGTCTCTCATGTTAGCTTCTAAAAGAGGAGAGAGAGAAACTCTAGAGGAAAGGGCAATTACATCACTTTATAATAACACAAAAGCTATAAAATTGCTCCCAATACCCTTATGTATGTTACTGTAGTGTGTCTCTCTTTTTTCTTTTTGATTTTATTGATTTTATTTTATTTTTTCATGACTATTTAGTCTCCTTATACCCCCATTCCCCCCTGCAATCACCACACTGGTGTCCATGTCTATGAGTCCTTTTTTCTTTTTGCTCAGTCCCTCTACCTCCTAACCTCCCCGACCTTAGCTGTCATCCTGCTCTCCATCTGTGAGTCTGTCCCCATTTTCCTTGTTAGTTCAGTGTGTTCATTAGATTCCACATATGAGTGAAATCATAGGGTGTTTGTCTTTCTCTGACTGGCTTATTTCACTTAGCATAAAATGTTCTCCAGGTCCATCCATTCTGTTGCAAAACATCCTGAATCGTGTGGGATTACTGTTGTGCGCATGTGAAAAACAGGGTTTCTTCTTGTATTATTATTTATTGTATTAGTTTCCATATGAACAACAGTAAACTACTTTGGCCCTCATCTATGTTATCCTAATTCTATTTGCATTTCCACACTCATCCTCATTCCACACCCCTAAAAGACACTGTTAATTATTATGGCACTATATTCTACTGTGTTTGAGATCTTAGAACCTAATTATCTTACATAACACAGGATCTCTTTCAGCCAACTTTTAAGAGATATTGGGTTATGTACTTTTACTTAATAGGTGCTACAAGTTTCAGTACACATGCATGTAAGATACATTTGTTGCATTGCATTGTTTCCCAGTCTCGGCATTTGAATTTTATTATAGTTTAATTTTGCACAACGCTGAAAGAATAAAGTAAGTGGGAATTAATATGTGCTATCAATGTTTTGAAAGTGATTTTCTTTTCAGTTTGAAGAGGTACCTAACTCTCGCCTGGTTAGTCTCCACTGATTTCCTGAAGAGATTCAGAATCCAGTTGGCCAAAGATTCCAATACTCTGTTCTTTTTTCTTGTGCTTAGAAAAAGCCAGAGCCAAGTGTGCTCGTGGAAACTGCATCCATTATGGAATGGGGAGAGCCGGTGCTGTGTGAAGCACCAGGCCCATGCTGCCTCAAAAAGTGATAACAGTTAGTGTTGACCCCAAACAAAAGTTCCCAAGGACAGTTCTGTCCAGATAGGAGGGTGTTGTGGTAACAGAAAACTGCAACAATTGCCTTAATTTTCCTGTTATCTGTTTTCCAGTACTATTGAACATCATGATTATGATCTCCACATAGACTAATGAGGTCTCTCGGCAGTTAATTCTTAACTGCAGAACTGTTGGTACCTTTCCTTAATTCTCGTGAGAAAGGTACTAACGGTTTTCAGTGGTGTTGCTTTTTTCAATACCTATGAAACTTCTAGTTGTTTTTGTTTTAAGACTGGGAAGCACTTCCATAATAGATGTAAGTCTATCTACCTATCTGACTGTCTATTATCCATCATCTGAGGCAGGAGATAGAATAGGAAATCCTGAGACACGGCAGCTGTCATCGTCAGCATCCTGATATTTGAGAATCGTCTTGTGACACCTGATGATAATTAGCATTGTGGTTTCCTTCCCAGGTGGGCCGTCAAGGAAGATTGTGGGAAATCACATGTGTAGAAGCTCAAGTAAACACCCTACAAGGTCTGTAACTCTTCAATGGAAGGGAGCCATTCCCTGGCCAGAGATGGCTTGCTCTTGTATCTTGGGATGATGAAGCCAAGAGAACCAAGGCTGAAGCTACTATCCCTTTGGTTTCTGGAAGAAATGAGGATTTTGTGAGTTGGGATGATCTTTGACTTTGGAATTTGTAAGATGCACGTTTACTTTGGAATTAAATATTTTACTGTAACTTTTGTTATAACTGCATTTCTACACATAATTGTTAATTGGTAAAAAGTAATCCTTGACACTTTTTGTATGATTAGAGTCCCTATCCCTCCCCCCTCTTTTTTTCCTTTTATCTCCTATTAGGCCAAGGGCTGGGATAAGGAAGGGATTAGCTACTAGGAGCAAAGAAAGAATTGTCATGGAACTTTTGAGATGATTCCTAACATTCTATAATGATGTACATTCCCTTTTTAAACTGGATTGGGTTTTTCCTGTCCTTTTGCCTGACCACTTCAGCTATAGGAAGGTATGGGGACATTTCAGCATTTGGTCTCTAATTAAGTGGATCATGATTGCCAGGTTTTCCATTTATTTCCTTGCATATTTTGATAGTCAGTATTGGCTCTGGTGGGTGTTCCTGGTTTTAGGCTTTCTCTTTCTTTGTGTGATCTGTTCAATTCTTTGTTTGTGACCACCAAGAGCCTGGATGGACCTTGTCTGCATCTGCAGTCTGTCTATCTATCTATCATCTATCTACCTAATCTATCATCTATCTATCTATGTCTATCTACCTATTTATGAGAACTCAAATATTAAGTGAGTAACAAACAAATTTCCGTTTGGGAAGGAAAAACAATTTTTAAATTTGGGGCGATCTCTTTCTTGATATAGTAGCCTGGATTCTGGGCTGGCCTTCAAAGTCCCTATCCCCTTGATACATGTTCTGTATTATCCTCTCCCCTTTGCTGTGAATGGGACCTGTGAATAAAATGTATTTCATTCCTATAATTGGGTTACATTATATGACAAAGGTGAAGGGATTTTGCAGATTAAATTAAAGCTGCAAATCAGTTGACTTTGATTTAAATCACAAAGGAAATTTTCCTGGGTAGGCTTGATCTAATCAGGTGAGCCATTAAAAGAGACTGGACCCTTCCTGATGTTGGAGAGTTTTGAAGCAGCAATGATGTTCTTGTGTTTGGTCTTGAAGAAGCAAATAGTCACCTTGTACAGATGGCAACGTGGGAAGAATAAAGGGTTGTTTCTAGAAAGCTACAACAACACCAGTAAAGCAGGGACCTCAGTTTCACAGCTGTAGGAGACTGCATTCTATCAACAACTAGTGAGCTTGGAAGAGAACCTTGAGTCTCAGATAAGGACACAGTCTCATCCAACATTTTGATTTCACTGTCCCAGTCCCTGAGATAACCCAGCTAATGAGTGTTAATATCAGTGATACTTTCTGGAATTTACCTTATTTTATTCCCTGCAAACTAGCTGGTTCCATCAATTCACAGACACATTTTTGTCATGTTTACACATAACAGCCTTGTGAATGAGTCCGGTTCTTATAATTGTTTTCTTTTAGTTCTTATCATTCTTGACCATTCAGTAGCATTAATATTTTCTTTTCAAAACACTTTTGAGTTTCATCACATTTTACTCTTTTTATTTTTCTATTTTACCCCTGACAGCTCTTTTTGCATGAAATGTTGGTATCATCCAGGGCTCCATCATTTACCCTTTCCTTTTGCCAGTCTAAATACTCTCCTTCAACAATCTCATCCATTTCCTTTCTTTCAATTCCTATATTATGCACTGACAATAAATCTCTAGACCTAGATCAATTTTTCTTCTTGGCTTCAACCCTGTGTATTCAGTTGCCTAGAGGATGTCTCTTAGATGGCTTACAGGCAAATTTACCTCAATATAATAAAGTTCAGTTGATAGCTTACTTGCCAGATTTAGTCTTTTCCTACATAGCCCATTTTAGTGAGTACCACCACCATCTCACCGGTTACCCGATCTAAGGAACTTGATACTATCTTAGATTTCCTGTTAGACTTCTCCCTGTTGCTTATCTCCCGCATTTACTCATTTACCAAATTGTTCTATGTCTCAGGATATCTTGCTTATATTAACTTTTAACTATTTTGATTGAGGCCACCCATATCTATTTTCATGTTCTACAATATCCTCAATACCAATTTCTCTTTTCAATCCATTTTTATTTACTTCTCTGCTTTGTACCTGAGTAATCCATTTGAAGCCAGCATATGGTCACGCCACTTCTCTACTTAAAAATTTAATGACTCCTTTTCTTCTGGGTAAATTCACCAATCCTTCACCTTTCTCCTGCCTTACTTGTACAACCCTCTCCCTCACTATCATCTGTGGCTCTTTTGGGTGCTCCAGTTTCTTGCCCCCAGGCCTTCACAGCCATATGCTCTGCTGGGAAACTTCCATATCTGCCTTATTTCTTGTAGTTGATCCAATTATTCTTTACTGTCAGGTTGATGAAGCCTTCTCTGATCTATGAAATCTGCCTCAGGTGCTCTTCTGGGTCCATGACAGCTCTCCAATTGTGTTATATTCGAATGGCTTGTCTACTCTTTTAGATAACTTTTTTTGGCATGAGAGTAAGCCTACTTTCTTTTCATTGTTGACACCTCTAATGCTAAAGCAGTGCCTGACAGCATTAATATTTTAGGAAAAAGTTATTGACCATCCACACTATAGCTAACTTTTATTTTGTCTTTAAAATATACTAACAAATGTAGAATATTACATATATCAGTGTATTTCTTATTTCAATGACAAATATCCTATATGTAAAACGATATTACAGGTTTTTACATATGTAGTATTTCCTAAGACTGAAAGTATATAAGAGAATTTAGGATTTTTTTTTTTTAGGAATATTTCTTAGTCTGTTCATGTGTCCACTCAATTGTTATGGGTTGTGTCTTATTTGCTAAGCCAAAGTCAGGGAAGCAAATCCAATAACAAGCATATGTCCTTATTTTTCTGTATATCTATGATTTAAAAGTATAAATTAATAATTTTAACAAAAAATTAACACATATAGGAATAATTTGTATCATGGTATTGTTTATTTTCATTTTATGTGTTTCATAATGTAATCTATTCATATTATCTTAAAAGACCTACATGTATAAAGAAAGTATATAATTGCTTAGTAGATTGTTAAAATAAAACAAACAATAATCTGAAGCAAACCCTTTAAAATTTAAATTTAAGTGGAAAAATTCCATTTATCCATTTTATTTTTGAAATTTGCATATTTTTTTCAAAATATATTCTATTGTTAGTCACCTAAATTTGAGTTTCCTCTTCTCTACTTCCTCCTTACCTCTCTACCTAACACTCCATGGAACTTTTCCCAAATTCAACAGTTTCTATCTCCTCAACTTAGATCTAGCTGATTCCTCATTGACTTTCTCTTCCTCTGTCTCACCAGGTCAGCTCTTCCACAACAGCTTCCCAGCTAGTCTTCTCCTTAATCAAATTAATCATGTAGAAAGACAAATAATACAATTAATTTACTCCAGTGCATTTAAAATTTTTCATTCTTGAATTAGGAAAATGATTCTCAGCTTGCTAGCCAACTGCCTTTATAACGTGTGTCTGCTATTTCATTGGCTGGCCCTCTACTTCCTCCCATATGAACCCAACAGGAAGCCAAACCCACAGTTTAGCCAAATATATCCTATGCTTTCTAACCATCCTATTTTTTGTTACAATTTTTGCTGAATATTATTAATTTTCTAATTAATCCTTTAAAAAGGTAACACAAGTCTTGGGGTTCCCATTCATAAAATATCTGCTCCATGAAGCAGTCCTTGATTTCCCAACCTGATGACATCACTCCTTTGAACCACATTAACATTCTCTCCCATCTTATATCACTGCAATACTGGCCCTTACTATAAGTACGTGTAAGGTTATCTTACAAGAAACCCCCTCTCCACTCTGAGGCACTAGATCATGGTCATCTGGGGGGTATAGTTTCCTGTCTATAACTTTATCTCCCACATGCCTAATTTTGCATCTTATAACTAGATTTACTATTTTTGTTTTTGTTAAAACAAAACAGAATTTTGACTTCTAACATACATTATTAGAATTCATTCCATTTATAAAAAGAAGTAGAGATTTGAAATAAGGAGTAGAAGTGTAGAGCTATTTAGTTAGAATCGAGTATATTAAGAACATTTAGTGCTCAAAATTTTGATTTACTGGAGTTCTAATTTGGTTAGATTCATTTTTCTCTTTCAACATTTTTCTCCTTTCATTTTTGCTGTATATGTCTTCATGCAGATACAGCAAAGAGTATTTCCCTTCCCTGGTGATAAAGAATTCTTTCTCTACTTGATTTTCCCTAAGGTTAGACAGAGTGACTTAGAATGAACTGAATTTGACTTGAATCCTTACACTTTTTGGAAAATGTCAGAGTTTTAAATTGCATACCTCTGTACAAGATTTGTGAAATCTTGACTTACTTCCAGATTCTGCTTTGAGCAACAAAATACACCATGCTTAAAATCGAGCTCATTGGAAGAAGACTATAAGTAATATCTGCAAGGAATGTTTCTCAGATACCACTTCATCTCAGAAATGTTTCAGTATGCTGAACACAGCTGCCTGCAAAGCAGCAGACTTCTAGCCCAAGTGAGTGAATGAAACTGGTATCAGCTAGTGACTTCCCTGTGGGATCAGCTAGTGGCTTCCCTGTGGGAGGGAAGATGGCAGTGTGAAGGGCGCGGGGCGGGGGGGGGAGGGAGGTAAACGCTACTGGAGGTCTGTCTGCCTTTTTATGTGTGTGGGGTACTTTCAGCAAGTACTTCATTTATGACTCTTTTGTGGGGGATGTCTCTGTAGATTACTAACCTGGATAAATTGCATCTTCACATTTTTAGGAGAAAGCTCCTCGGTGTGGAGCATGTTCAGGTCTGTTTGAAATGTTGCTGTTGAAAGCGCCATGTAGATCTTTTGAGAGGCCACATGCTTGAGCCTCTATTTTTAAATTTTCATGACAGCCTTTACACTCTCCTGAGCGTTTAGAATCTAAGTTTCTACTGAAGCATGTAATTACTGGCGATGACTTAGCACCAGCCTTGTGGTGCAAGTAATGGCACCTGGAAGCAATGTCAATAAGAGAAAACTGGCAAGCTGGAGACAGCCAAGTAAGATACCTCAGAGACACATGCCCTGGCAAACTCTCCCATTATAGGTAGCACAAAAGAGATTTATTTATAAAAAATTCTTATGTAATCCCCAAGGTGCCCACATTAGACAAAATAAAAAGCCTGCTTTTTTTTTTTTGTCTAGAATGTAAACGATGGCTTTATTGATAGTTTGTGTGCCCTACTCTTCCAAACAGTTTCTAACTTAACTTTTCACTTTGCTCCCTCCACTCTTTGATTTGCTTATTGGCTTAGGGCAGTGTCAGTAGAAGCAGCTCTCTAAACACAGCTATGACCTATGGAAGACCTAAGAATGGGATTAGAAATGAACCAGTATTTTAGCCTTTGTGGTGTATAGGGATTACCTGGGGAGATTACGAAAATTGCAGATTCTTCGGCTTATACCTCAGAGATCCAGATTCAGTGATCTGAAATTAAGCCTAGCAATATTCATTCTTCTGAAGCCCTGAGTTTTTGGAATACACTGGAAGGACAGTGCTCTAGCTTGAAAAAGCTGTCTTTCAGCTTCTTTCTGCTCAAAATGTGACCTGTGGAGCAGTTTCCATCTAGCATTGCCTGGGAGCATGACAGACCTGCAAAATCACAGTCCCCGCCCCTTTTACTTATTAAATAAGAATTTGCATTCTGACAAGATCCCCAGGTGATTCATATACATATTAGAGTGTGAGAAATATTGCTTCAGCAAATATACTAGATTTAGTTACAGCTGTTTAGTTAAATCAGCTGTATTAAAAATATATAATCTACTAAATTTGAAGATCTAATTGGCTTTATTCAGTGATTCTTCAATCAGGCAGCAGCTCATCTAGCAACCAGAAGGGTTCTTCCAGGGATTGTACAGAATGTATAAGTGAGCCATTAGGAGAAAAGAAGGATGATTTTTATTTATTTATTTGTTTATTTATTTATTTATTTTTTAAATTACTTTATTGTTCTTCAGTTACAGTTGTCTGTATTTTCTCCCCTCCCCTCCTCCCCACCCCCATCCAACCCCACCTCCCTCCCTTGCTTCCACCCTCCCCCTTGGTTTTGTACACATGAACTTTATAGTAGTTCCTGAAAACCCTTCTCCCCACAATCCCCTCTCCCCTCCCCTCTGGCTATTGTTAGATTGTTCTTAATTTCAATGTCTCTGGTTATGTTGTTCTTGCTTTTTTCTTTTGTTGATTACGGTCCAGTTAAAGGTGAGATCATATGCTATTTGTCCCTCACTGCCTGGCTTATTTCACTTAGCATAATGCTCTCCATTTCCATCCATGCTGTTGCAAAGGGTATAAGCTCCTTCTTTCTCTCTGCTGCATAGTATTCCATTGTGTAAATGTACCATAGTTTCTTGATCCACTCATTTGCTGATGGGCGCTTAGGTTGTTTCCAGCACTTAGCTATTGTGAATTGTGCTGCTATGAACATTGGAATGCATAGGTTCTTTTGAATTGGTTTTTCAGGATTCTTAGGGTATACTCCCAGTAGTGGAATTGCTGGGTCGAAAGGCAGTTCCATTTTCATTTTTTTGAGGAAGTTCCATACTGTTTTCCACAGTGGCTGCACCAGTCTGCATTCCCACCAACAGTGAAGTAGGGTTCCCTTTTCTCCACATCCCCTCCAACAGTTATCTGTTGCTTTGTTGATGGTGGCCATTCTGACTGGTGTGAGGTGGTATCTCATTGTTGTTTTAATTTGCATCTCTCTGGTGGCTAGTGATGTTGAGCATCTTTTCATATGTCTCTGGGTCCTCTGTATGTCCTTGGAAAAGTGTCTGTTCAAGGATGATTTTTGATCTGGAACATCTTTCCTTTGGAGGAAGAGGGTCTACAGTGTTTTTGTTATGCAGATTGCCTTATCTTTCAAGGGGGTAAATGGATAACCTTACTGGAACTTGACTAGAAAATTCCAGACTGGTGAAGATTATGTTTCTGGGAGGTTGAAAATGCAATTAGAACAGGTATTAAATCTAGGCGTGTTGTTATGGACTTTTAGTATGAGTGACACCATTTGGGGCTTGTGGTTTTTCTCTTTAACGATTGTTGCACTAGAAAGAGAGAGAGGGAAAGAAAAAAAAAGAAGGGAGAGTAGGACACAGGAGAGTAATGCTTGGATGGGAGGGCAGGCTGCAGTTGGACATTCGGTGGGAAGACGGGGGAAGGCTCAGTCACTTTGGTGGGAACAAGCTGGAGATAAAAGGGGTAGGAAGGTAAGCAGGGCAGATTTTACAATGATGCCAGGGCTCACCTGCCCAATATTAAGAAGTGCTGAACTGTATCACTTCTCTTTTGATTAAAAATATCCTATCTATGTAATTTATACTCTGGATTTTTCATGAAGCAGTTTGAATTAAGCTATTTTAAGCATCTATAAAGCAGAATGAAATTTATGATAATAAATTAAATCGCAGAGCCTACTGAATGTGTTTTTTTGCACGTAGCAAGGTGTTACAAGTTAAATACTAAAAGCTGTGCATTTAATTGATAAAAGTACACTTATTACATTAGAAATACATAAAGTTACTCTTTAATGTCACTACCATACAGAGTCCTATTTCATTAATTCCAAAGAGACACCGTGCAAACTTTACAACAATTTTAACAAATTGAATTTCTTGGTGTTTTAATTTGGATTTTGCAATTTTTCTTGCCAAATAATTATTTAACCTAACAAATGCTAGCTTTGTAATAATTGGTATTTAATTATCATATAACTAGTAGGGTTATAATCTCTAAATGAGGTTTTATTTCACTTAAAATAAATGCTCATTTTAATTAAAAACTCTTCCTTTTCAAAGTAGTAGTGAAAGTGTTTATGTATGGGATAATGAACTTGGTCATTCTTCCTTACTAAGCAAGCAAGTAATCTCCTTTTGAGACAGGATAGTAAGAAGCTAGGAAAATTCCTTGGTAAGTGGACAGTGAAAGTGAGACAGCTGAACAACCTGGCTGAGCAATTTACAACCACATATAAAAGGTCACCTCCCTAGAGACAACATGTAGGCCTCAGCTGTATTTCAGCCCCAGGCCCAGAAACAGCAAAACCAGGTGGTTGATGCCAGGACCAGCTGCAGTGACTAACGACTCCCCTGCCTGGTCACTGACTAATTGGTGGAGACCACCATCCTGAAAGAGCACATCTGGAGAACTGATGAATATTCCACTGAAACCCTCCCCTAACGTTCCCACCTGCAAAAAAGAGATAAAAGCCTCAAGACAAAGGATCAGGTGCCCACACTTTCCCTCTGGGGAGCACCCTGCACCATTTCCTTTCCCTTCCTTCCCTGCTTCTTCTTTCCCCACAGACACTAAGACAATGAGTAGTGGCAGCTTGTCCCAGGCTGATCTCCTGAACCTGTCCCCGGAGCACCCTTTTTCTCTGACCTCCCAGTGAGCTAAGGCAGCCCAGCTTAGGCTCTCCTTGTGCTTCTTCTATGCTGAGCCCTTCCTTGTTTCACTGGCCCCAGCTTTAATAAATGTGCCTTTCTAGTCACCTGGATCCACGTCGTACAATCTTTCCTACATGAAGTCAAGAACCCACACACTTCAGCTTGCCCTCTGCAGACCCGCTCAGGGCTGGGCCCCTGTCCGGTAACACTTTCAATGCCAGTAAGGTATTTAGATTTCATTCTTGCTGAAAATGCTCTGGAGGTTTTTTTTTTTCTTTCCAAAAAATAACTCTAACTCATTTTCTTTCCTTGGTAATCTAAGTAGAATAATTATTTGTTTTATGACTGTATAATTAATGAGTAAATAGATCAAAATATGTGATAGCTAAGAGGTATAATTCTAGTTTTTTATACTATTCTAGACAATATTCTTATCTCTCAATGAAAAGTACCAAGAATCTTACGTATTTATTTATTTTGGATGTACCATTGTTCCCTAAATTTCCACGAGGAGAAGAACCATTTGGGGTGCCTGTTAAAAACAGCAATAGCAAAACTCTTCCTGGGACTTCCTTGGGAATTTTGATTTATTGGTATTGGGATGGGAATTTAGAATTTTTGTTTTTATCAGGGATCTAAATAATTAAATCAGCAGTCTGGGAAACAGTGTTCCCCTATTATGATTCAGAAGAAGGAAATTTAGAATCACTTGTGCCCAAATTGGGGTACAGTTGAGTGCTCTTAACCTGATGGCCCACTGGAAACCCTCCTGGAAAACCCTGGTGGCCGGGCAACACACTCGGACCGAGTGAATCATAATCTCTGAAGTGGGACCCAAGGGTCAGAATGAGCATTTAGGGAATTACCTCATAGAAGGGTGTAATGACCGCCCCAAGCAGTTTCAGAGAATTTGAATATATTTGAAAGTAAAAGACTAGGAAGATAAACACAAGGGAAAAAACTACATAATTTTCAATGTGGTAAATTTATAAGATTACTGCCTGTTGACTGAGAGAACATAGTCAAACACTTGAGTGACTCAGAAATCTAAGGTAGTGGTTTAAAAATTTGAGGGTTCATTAAAGTCATACAGAGGGCTAATTTAGACAGACTGATTGGCTCCATCTCCAGAGTTGCTGATCAGTAGGTGTGGGGGTGAGGCCTAAGATCTTACATTTCTTTTTTTTTTCCTGTTTCATTTCATTAAGTCCAGTTACTCTGTTTTCCAACTTTTCACTACCTCAAATACCATAGCGTAACCATCCCCACCTTGAGTCTTTGAACCTCTTCTAACTTAATCCCAACGCAAGAATGAGAGCACTGAAACCAGGACATGTAAGGCGGCTTCTTTAGGCCGCTGTCAGCACATTTGTATTTGCTGTGCAAACTGCAGGGGAGTGCTCCTCTGGGTGAGGGATCACAAAGTACTTCTCTGAGAGGACTGATTAGAGAACAGTGCCCCTTTCTTAGGGCTGGCAGAGCCTTGCCAGGAGCATAGCTGGGTAAGGACAATATGGGCTGGACTTGTAGGTCCACCTTCTTGGCCACATGCTTTTGTTGTAATAGATAATATATTTAACCTGACACAGCTGCCGTTCCACATGTAATTTCTCTCTTTCCCTCTTTATTGTTGTCCAAGTGCAGCTGTCTCTATTTTCCTCCCGCTACTCCCCCTCGACTCCAGCCATCCCCTCATCCGAACCCTCGATCCTACTTCCCTTTGGCTTTGTCCTGTGTCCTCTATACATGTTCTTTGACAACCCTTCCCCTTTCCCCCTGTTATACTCTCCCCCATCCCCTCTGGTTACTGTTACTTTGTTCTTTATTTCAATGTCTCTGGTTATATTTTGCTTGCTTGTTTGCTTTGTTGATTACATGCCACGTATAGGTGAGATCATATGGTATTTGTCTTTCACCGCCTGGCTTATTTCACTTAGCATAATGCTCTCCAGTTCCATCCATGCTGTTGTGAAGGGTAGCGGTTCCTTCTTTCTGCTGTGTAGTACTCCATTGTGTAAATGTACTATAAGTTTTCGATCTACTCATTTACTTGTCTTCCTGGAGTGGAGTCATGTGAGTTCTTTATGTATTTTGAAGATCAAACCCTTGTCCGAGGTATCATTTGCAAATATATTTGCCCATATGGTTGGTTCCTCATTCATTTTTCTAATATTTTAATTTGCGCAGAAGCTTTTTATTTTGATGAAGTCCCATTTCTTTATTCTTTCCTTTATGTCCCTTGCTCTAGGAGACATATAGGTGAAAATATTGCCGTATAGAATATCTGAGATTTTCCTGTTTATGTTCTCCTTTAGGACCTTTATGTTATCAGGATTTATATTTAAGTCTTTTATCCATTCTGAGTTAATTTTTGTGTGTGGTGAAGTTGGTGGTTGAGTTTCTTTTTTTTTGCTTGTAGCTGTCCAAATCTCCCAACACCATTTGTTGAAGAGGCTATTTTGACTTCATTTTATGCTTCTACTCCCTTTGTTGAATATTATTTGACCATAGAGACATGGGTTTATTTCCAGGCTCTCTATTCTGTTCCATTGATCTATGTGTCTGTTCTTATGCCAGTACCAAAGTGTTTTTAATATAGTTTGATGTCAGGTATCGTGATCCCTCCTACTTTGTTCTTCTTTCTCAAAATTGCTGTGGCTATTCAAGGTTGTATATGGTTCCATATACATTTATGAAATGTTTGTTTTATATCTATGAAATATGTCATTGGTATTTTAATATAGATTGTGTTGAATATATAAATTGCTTTGGGTAGTATGGCCATTTTGATGATGTTAATTCTTCCAATCCATCAACATGATACATGCTTCCATTTGTTTGTGTCTTACTTAATTTCTTTCTTCAGTGTTGTGTAGTTTTCTGAGTATAGGTCTTTTACCTCCTTGGTTAAGTTTATTCCTAGGTACTTTATTTTTCTTATTGCTATATCAAATGGGATTTTTCCTCCTGATTTCTGTTTCTGATATTTCATTGTTGGTGTACAAAAATGCTTTTGATTTCTGAATATTCACTTTGTACCCCACTGTTTTGCCAAATTCACTTATTAGGTCGAGTAGTTTTCTGGTGGAATCTATAGGATTTTCAGATCTTGCATTTCTAATAAGTTGCAAGTGAAACTGCTGCTTTTTACCAAGGGAGGACACTTTGAGAACTTGTGTCCTATGAGAAGAATGAGAGAGGTCAAATGGGAGAATTGTGGGACCATATTGGGTTGAGCCCAAGCCTGGGTAAGATGTTTGTCTGATAAATACCTCCTGCATGATATTATAATAAAAATAGCCATCTTTTGTAGAGTGCCTGATATGTGTCAGGTGTTGTTCCAAATATAATATATACCAATTAAGTCATTTAATCTTTAAAAATAGTCCTACATGACAGATGTACCTTTATCACTTCTATTTTATAGCTGTGGAAGTTGAGGAATAGGAATATTCAAGAACTTGTCCAAGGCAGCACAGTTAGTAAACTGTAGAGCTGTAATTGCAATTTGGGTGGCCTGGCTCCAGAGTTTGTACAGTGAACCAGTGTTACACTGAGGAAGGTGAAGATGAGCAAGATTGTTCAAATAATAGATGTTTGTAGCAGACCTAGTACTCACTTGCTTTGCTGCTTTTACTATCCCCACAGGGAAAATATAGAAAGATATGATAGCAAATAAATATCTGTACAAGAAATCTAAGTAAAAGGAAAGAAGGTAGCCAGATTCAGGAACAACCTTATATTTAAAAGAGGAAAAAAGAGGACCGATTTAAGGAGTTTGAAATGCTGTAGCTCAATTATGCCCTCCTATAAAAGCGTAAAAATAGTGGAGATGGAGAGAGAATAACAAGGGGCATATCCCACTACCACAGAAAAAGATGCAGCATAAAGAAATGCTAGTCCAAGGCTAAAAAAGAGTTTGGATTTTATTAGGTCAGTGGGAGTACAGGCTTTGGCAACATCTATTACAGGTTCAATTCATGAATTTGTAGGGTGATTTTCAGTTAGAAAAATTCTTGCACTTATGAACATTTTTTTCACTTACCCTCAAATATCTACCTACTCTATGCTAGGCTTCTAGGCTCTAATGATTCAACAGTGGACAAACAAGAACACATTTTTGTTAGGATAGCGCTTGCATTCTAGTGAGGGGAATGGTAATAAAATAAATGTTAAAAGGTTAGATGTGATAAAATGTTTGGGGAGAAAATAAAGCAGGCTAATGAGATGGAGCGTGCTGGGAACGGTGGCGGTTTGCGTGAAATGGTAGATGAGAATCACATTTGCTGATATAAAGTAGTCAGGGAAGGCTCTGAGAAGTTGGTAATTGAACAAAAACCTAAAAGTTAGGAAGCATGTGGGAAAATGATAAATGAGGCCTTAGTCTGAGCCCTAAAACTAACGACTGGGTTTCACAAAATGAAACATAGGTGCCCATGTCATGAACGTTTGGTACCAAGACAATGCATTCCCTTTGCACCTGAAGAGACCAATGTCCACAGGAAACAAATTGCCCAAATACAGTTGAAGGCAGAATTTTCTGAGGACAAGGTCAACTTTTTCTACAGATGGCAAGTGGGCTACACAAGTTTCTTGTCACTATAATTCCTATGAGCTACAAATGGATGCTAACTGGAATATATAAGGTCTGCCTGGAAAAAAGCCCAACAATTGTTAGTATAACAAGAATAGTTAGTTTCCTTGATGTCAATATAACCTAGAAGCCAAGGAGAGAGGACTGGAATGCACATGTGTGAACAATGATAACTTCACTGTACTAGTCAGTGGGAGCAGGGGACACCTGTTGAGTGGGCATGTGTACTGTGTGGCTGTTGTTTTCAAAGTAACTGAGTGAGTAGGGCAACACATCTATATCAAATTTTGTGTTAATGTTGAACATTCCTCTGTGGAAACTATGCAGATGATTCAGAAGTCCACAGCTATGGGCAACTGGTGATAGGCAGCTTCATCACAACCATGTACCTGCTCATGCAGCACGTCTCATGCAGTTTTTTTGCCAAACATCAACTGAACTGGTAACTCAGCCCCCACAGCCCAGATTTGACACCCTGTGACTTCTGGCTTTTCTTAAAACTAAACTCACCTTTGAAAATGAAGATATTTCAGACCATCAGTTAGATTCAGGAAAATATGGTATGGCAGCTGATGGCAATTGGGAGAACTGTGTGAGGTCCCAAGGTGCCTACTTTGAAGGGGACCGAGGCATCACTGTCCTATGTACAATGTTTCTTGTATCTTGTATCTTCTTCAATAAATATGTCTGTTTTTCATATTACATGGCTGGATACCTTCTGGAAAGACCTTGTATATACAATTGCATAAAATCTTGGTTGGTGCACAGAACCTCTGGAGACAATCCTTGGACTCTTTAGAGTCAGGCTTTAAGGATTTCTGTTTATTATTAGATTGATTAAAGTTTGAATGAACTGCTTTGGTTAAAATCAAATTCAGAGTGGCATTTCAGTAAAATAATTAGAATTCTGAATGTTGTATAGAAGACTACATTAGTTCCTTAACATATATACATATACAAACATGTGTGTGTGTGTGTGTGTGTGTGTGTGTGTGTGATATCATGGGTATGTTGGGATGGGAAAATATGAATAGTGATTAGAGGTTTTCCACTTATTACAACTGGAGTAACATTATTGGCAAGAAGCAAAATACTCCGGTTGCTTTGCTAATTATGTGGTATTATTTCCTGCTCTAGATATGTTCATGGTTTCAAAACACAGTGATCAAAGGAAGGTTTATGCAATGTGGTTCCTTAATCCATTTTTCATTTGTTGATGCTGGTAAATTCTGTGCTTTAACACTGGCTTCTTGGGATTATACAGAAATGAAGTTAGGGTTTACATGAGCATCTTAAGTCAAAAGAGAAATATTTCAACTGAATCAATAGGTTCAATAAAATATTTAGGATTGTGTGTTATATATTTGAACTCTCTGCAAGTGTTTTTTTCTATCAATTATTCTCTCAAAGCCTGCATTGGTATAAAATTTTTACATGGCGTTAATTAGAGTAGCACTTCAAAATGTAGATAAAAGATTTTTAAAAGAATTTTATGGTTAAATAAATTTTCAATGTCCTGGGTTAGACTTAATGAAACAGGGTTCTTTAGCATAATTTTTTGGAAATTTTGAAGTGCAAATACGGTATTGTGAGTCTCTAAAATAACGTAGAACAAGCTGCATATTATATTCCCCTCACGTAAACAGGAGGTCCTTTTTCTTGGTGTTTTTCCTATGGCAGTAGGTTTAGAATAGGTCTGTGTCTCTGATACAACTTTTCTACTTAAATATGAAGGAAAATGTATATATGTCATGACTATTTATTCTATTTCTCACTAAGTACATAGAAAGTTAAATAATTAGAGCTTAAATTGAAAACTATGTATAATGAACATAAAAAGTTGGTTTTAATACAATATAAATATAAATTATCAAGATGACTAATACAATATGCAGAACTTGTCATCTCATCCCTGCCATTATTGTTCATTCTAAGTCTCCCCCAAACAGACTCAGATGTGGCAGGAACAAAATACTCATCACCGAACCCCTCAATGTCTACTGCCTAGAATCCACAGGTAAGTGTAAACAACACGTTTTCCTCTATGTGTTGGGCCAAATAGATGAACAGGGAAGGCTAAGATGCTAATTACATGTTAATACTGTGTCTTCAGTAACAGTGGGTCATTTATCATCTGTGAAGAAACTTAGGTTTAACAAAACAATAATTAACAATTAAATAAGATCTTAAATATTTTAAAACACATTACACAAATCTTTGGAAATACTGCATCTTTATGCATTTGCCAGGTGGTAGCCTTTAGAATATCCATTTGTTTAGTTTGTGGTATTACATGTATTAATTCCTGGGAAATTTCAACCAACTTTTCTCTATTGAGATTGTTATTTAGTATGTTGCAGCAGGGAGTATGTTTCATTCCCATCATATCACGTCCTGTAAACAATAAATAAATTCATCTTTAAAAACAAATATAATGCTCATGGGTAGTGAGTGGCATAGGGGCTGACACTTGCTCTTCCTGTGCCCTGTATCCTGGCTGAAGAGGGAGGTGATCTTCTGGTCGGCATCCCCCTGCAAGTCTTCTTGCTCAAAGCCCCACTGAAAACCAGTGGAGATTGGTCTCTTTCCATCAGACTCTTCGAGCACTCGTGCCCTTATTCACTAGAGAACTAGAGTATGCATGCACACGGAAGGCATTGTAGCTTTAGTGGAGAGACGTGAAAATAATCTGAGGACATTTCTTTCTGCAGAGTTTTGGCTTTACTTCACCTTTGGCTTTACCTCATTTTGGGCTTTTCTTCAGTTTACTCTAGGCTCCTAACTCTGGCTTTCTGCTAGGAAGAGAATCACTCATGTTCTTGCCCTTGGGAAAAGACTGGTCTGCCAGCAATCTTCAGACCCTGACCCCTGCTAAGGCTTAAGTCCCACTGTCAGCTTGCAGTCCCAAGGACAATGGCTGCGCCTAAGATTGTCACTTTGCTATTTCACTTCTAACTTTTCTGTATTCTATAGTACACATAAGCATATTGAATATGTCTATGCCGTTTTACCTTACACTTTTGGGTATTATCAAATAAACAACTTTTGAAAACCCATAAAGTTAGGATTTCAAGGTAAACAATGGCCTGGAAATCCCACTTAAAAATACTTAAACATGTTTATTTAATAACTACCATAGAAATATATTATAATATGTTATCCTTTTCATATTTTTTGTAGTATCTGGGACATAGCAAGAGATGAGTGGACTATAGGTTTTAAAAATAATCATATAGTTATCTAGCATTTTTCATTAAAATCTAAATTTGTAATCAAAAGAGCTAAACAAAGGCTATCTGTACTTTACTGTTCAATTTTATGTTATACCTGTGAATTCAATATAAAAGTACAAAAGCAAGTCTTTTCTCAGAGAAATATACTGTGTGTATATTTTGAAAATGAAGTATATGTCTAGATATAAGTTATAAAAAACATTACTACTCTAGCAACAATAAAAACTGTATTGTTTGTAGAAAATTATTATTAAATTAAGTTTCCTGACCAGTGTTTTAAATCAATTTTATTTAACTAAAACTCCATCCTACCAGCTGAAATCACATCAGGAATAATAGAAAGAAGGAGTGGCACATGACCTCATCAGCATCAGCTCCAGGAAGGTCGGGAGACCAACCTTGGACTAATATGAGAGTGCCTTCATAACTCTAAGGGACTTAAGAAAACACGCAAGTTGCCTGATGGTCCTAACTGTGATGAAAATCATCCTCTGAAGAGGGTATTATTGTATATCTTTGTCTACATGACAGATTTACATCTCCTAACCTCCATAAAATTCACTGTTAATGGCACAACACCTATTAAGCTGAGATATTTCTAGGTGTAGTACGTCATGGTATTTTCCTGTATAGTTTACATTATTCTTGGCATTTCACTGCCTGTCTCATGAAATGGCTTAGAGGGAAAATATAGTAACTTGCACTCACTTCTCAAGGACAAAATGCCATGTCTTACCAGAGGTAACATTCAGAGAGCGAAAAAAGCAAATATGGATTGCGAATAGGTTGAAGAATGTGGCATAGGAGAAATCTGGAGACTTTGGGGAAAACATTTCATTTTATTAACTACAATTTTAATATATTACCAAATTTCCAATTTTTAAGGTTTTTCAAAAAGGGACATATAAACAGTTACAAAAGCTCATTCTCAGAGCTGTGTATGTACAGGAGAGAAAATATGATCTTTGACATAAACCCAAGTACTCTAGCTCATGCTTCCACCAGTACTTGCATAGAGAAACCCTGGGGCCTCCAAAACAAACTACTGTAGCGTGCTCTGCTAAGACACGCTGAGCGGGCTCTGTGTAATGGAGGCAATTAGATTGTCCAGGCTCTCCCCTGAGATACGGCAGCACAGTGAGCATCTGGGATGCTGAATAACTTAATTCTTATTCACATACAGCCTGATCAGGAAAAGAATTTCAACTCTTACCATAGAGTGCTTCTATTTTTTTCTCTAAAGAGAAACAATTAAACAAGTTACAAGCATGCATTAAACTTTTGACACATTGTTATGAGTTTTTGACCATAGAGTAAGGTAGAAAATTCTATAAGCTAATGCCACTGCATCTTACATGGGCTAAAAATAAATGTGAAAAACCAGACTGTAGTATTCCACTGCTGAAAGAGATTGATGATACCTTGTCATTCAAATCCCTGAATTATAAAAAAACTGAAAAATGACCAACACAGGTTCATATTATTAGCTAATGGTAGAATCAGGACTTAAGGAACAGGTGTTTTTCAGAGAAACTTCTCTTGAACCCAGATAAAGTGCAGTCACGTTTGCTTCTCACAGAGCTAATTTTGGGGAACATTCTATAGTACAAAATATAAGACTAAGTTTTCCTTAGCCTTTGTGGTTTTTTTTCCTATGAGGAAGGAGAAAGAGAGAAGGTGAAATTATTGAAATTTCAAGAAAATATTTAGAAGAACTTGGACGTCCTTTGTATGCATTTTGTACTGCTGCCTGCTTTATTTCTTCCCTTGCAACCGTATCCCTTTCATTTTATATTAGGAATAGAGGACAGTGGAAAAGCGTCATGCGCAACACTATGATCGTTACACAAAGCTTTGGATGTATGGTGTTTATTGGTGCTACAAACTACTGGAAATAGCCATATAGATTTTGTGGAAGAGCCCTCTTATAATGACTGGTAATGGTTTCACATAATAAGGGATCAGAAAATATTTATTTGATTTGCTTCTTTTGTGGGTATCTTTTGTTGAACCTACATCTAAAATAATCCAGTGTGGAACATGAATGGCTTGAAGGAATTCATATACTGAAATGTTCAACATATATCATCTATTTATAGGTTTTTATATAAAAGGATTTTCTTTAGACTGTGCTGAACAATTTTGTAATCTCCGCAAAGCAGGGCAGGAAAGTTTCCGTAATCCTAAGCATTAATATATAGTCTGTACTTCCTTTTGATTTATAGGGATAGTGCAAGAGCACTCAGGCTAAACTATTGACCACCAAACAACTTACCAGCTACTATTAAGTCCTATCAAACCCTACTGTTATGAGCTATTAGTAATTATGTCTCTCTCTCTTCACAATTCATATATTGGAGCCCGAACTACCAAGGTGATTGTATTTGGAAATGGGACTTTTATGGACGAAAGTTCAGTGTGGTCATAAGGGTGGGGCCCTGATCCAATAGGACTAGTGTTCTTTTAAGAAGAGACACTGGAGGGCTCTCTCTCTTTCATTCTACCTCATGAGGGCAGAGTCAGAAGATGGCCATCTGCCAACTAGGAAGAGAGACCTCAGCAGAAACTGGCCCTGCCAGACCTTGATCTTGGACAGCCTCCAGAACTGTGAGAAGTGCATTTCTGTGTTTCAGCCACTCAATCTGCTGTGTTTCACTATGACGACCACAGCTGACTAATGCAGCTATCATACAAAACAAAGACATGATCAATCAACAGGTAAGTGTTTTTGGGAGACTATTATAGGCTTAAAGCTTCCAAAAAATTGCATTGTTTTTTTTTTCTCTTCTCTCTTCCCCTTATCCCCATCTCTGAAGTTTCTTTACTTATTTACTTCTTAGATCATTAAGAGAGCAAACTATTTTGGAAAATTTTTTTTAAAAAACCAACACACACAAACATAAAAATAAATGCACAATCTTTCTACCAGTTTAATTCATTTGTAGACCAACGAAAAAAAAATGAGAAATTGTAAATGGAGTTTAATATTTAAGAACCTGCCATGTCATGTTGAGTTCTATTATCCTCACTCAGATTTTAATTTTGCCCTTTGGACCAAGCACATCTCCGTGAACAGCTATTGCTTTCATGAGAACCTATTTGGAGTAAAAAATACTGAGTGTCTCCAAAATGAGAAATTATGTTTACATAGCAGAAGACACAAATTTAAGTTAGAAATGTGTTGGAAATATCATTTCTTTCCAACCCAAACAAATTGAGAGGATGGGAAATATAACTTAGAATTCAGAACTTGTTGTAAAATTTGAAAGAGTTTCAGAGATCTGGCAAAACCTAAAGGATTGCATGATATTTATGCCCTGGGATGAGTATTTTAGGAGTCCAAATTAAACTTGTTGATGTATATATATATATATTTCTGTTTCTTGCTATAAGTACTGTTCTATGAACTAGGAATTTCTCCCACATATAACCTATTCAAGTTACTATGTGTAATGCAAATGAAAGGTTTATATGTATTACATGTTTTAAAGTCATGGATATATACCCATGGATTAGAGCATTTCCAAATGCTTACAAAGTTAAACACAGAAAACAAAAATAACTAGATTTCAAGGTTACCACTATACTATATATCATCTACTAATTGAAGAGAAAAGAGCAGATGCCATGGAAGTTCAAGTTTAAGGAGGCTACTAAAAAATTCTAACTGCTTTTATTCTGCATATAATATGAATATTTAAATGCTGTAAACAGTTACCTTGAACCATTATTATAATTAGCTATATATTTCCATTTTACCCAGCTTGGACCACTGGACTGCATTAGGGTTCAATTTTTACATAGGGTATTGGAAAAGTCAAATCATAACTCAGGCACAATAAAATATCAAGATGTGAGGCAGTCTGTAGAGATGTTATGGAGATTGAAATCATTCTGGTTAAGAGGGTATAAGAGGGTATCTTTTGAAGCCAAAGTTCTAAATTTAAACCTTAAAAAATTACTGGCATTTTGAATTCTAATCCTATAGAATAATTTTAAAGTAATACAATTTCTGAAGATTTCCCCCTGTATATTTGCTAAGAGAAATAAAGAACACACAATAACTAGCGCAGTTCTCGTGTAAATGTTGTTTCCTCTGTACTTCCAGAGGACCGGGAGTGGAGGAAGGCAATCCTTTGTTCTGCTTTGTCTGCAGTGTGGACATTGCGCAGCTCTCCAATTTCCCGGCTATAAAGAAGGGAGAACAATGGGGAACGGTGGGCTAGTTCCAGTGTCTCCAGTCTAGGGAAAGGAGCATCTGATTTCAGAGTCCTTTGGAGAAGGTGATGGTTAAATTTATCTGTCAACTTCACTGAGCTAAAAGATGTTCAGTGAGTTGGTAAGACACTTCTGGATCTGTCTGTGAAGGTGTTTCAGGAAGAGTTTAGCATTTGATTGAGTACTACAAGGAAAGAGACCTGTCTTCACCAGTGTGGCTGGGCATCATCTAATCCTTTGAGGATTTGAATGGAACACAAAGGTGAAGGGTGAGTTTTCCATCTTCTAGAACATGCATTTTTTTCTTGCCCTTGGACAATGGAGCTTTCGGTTCTCAGACCTGTGAACTCATACCAGTGTCTCCCTGGTTTTCAGGCCTTCTACCTTAGACTGAATTATACCAACAAACAAGTCAAAAAACATACTTGACTAAAATCAGTGTTTAGTTCAATAGATTCCACCTGAAAGTTTGTTTGAACTTCACTTGAATGGAGTTGATTGAAAAGAGATGAACTGAACAGCAGTGAATTTTATAGTCCTAGCTATTTAGCTACATTTATTAGTCATGATTATATAATTTAATACATATTCACTTTTATATGTGTGACCCAGCAAATTATTAGGCATTATGCGTTGTCTTTGGTAAACTATTTAAAACACTGTAATTTCTCCCTTTATTTTTAAATTAAGAGAACATGGCTAAAGGAGCTGAAGCTCTGTATTCTAGCAGGTTCACTGGGCCACCTTGTTCTATTCTTACAAAATATGTCATTAGTTTAAAATGAAAGGATTAAATAAATATATTTTGAATAATTCAGATACATCATCTGATAAAGCCATATCTAATAAAGATGCTCTCTAGTGTTATACTAAGAATATTAAAATTAGTATTTAAAGATGAGTTATAAAGGTCATATTACATTAAGTAATTAAAATAAAAGAAAATGCAGTATCTCCTCCAAAGGCTCATGCTCCTATGTCTTCATTTAATCTCTTGAAAAACCATCATGCTACAGTGAAAAAAGAAGCAATAGAAACTCTCCTCTGGTCTCAAAAAATTATATTTCCAGGTGGTGCCTACCTAGCCTTTCTGTCCCCAAAACTATAATTCACAGAGCCTTGCAAAGAGACCCTGGCTCAGTGGTTAACCAACAGGTCGGACTCGGGGAGGGGATTATGCTAACTACAGATGAAAGGATTTATGCATATCAGGAAACTATAGGATTTCATATTCAGCAAACATCATACCCTGTTCAAAAAGATAGAAAAAATCAACTTAAACTCACATTTTGAGTGTCAAGTATCAATTTCTGCTATTATTTAACATTTGCTTGAAAATGGCATAAAAGTGCCAGGATAATATCTCTGCATCTTCCTTTGTATGACTGTGCAAGAGAAAGGGGCAACAGGGAACATCTTTCAAGGTGATTCAGGAAAGATTTAGGGAAATATGTACATTTTAGATCCTGATGGAGAATTAAACTCTGATGGGGGTTTTTCCAGAAATTAAATGAAAACATAGGGGCATGTGGTTTTAGAAGAGATGCTGTATTTCATTTTAATTAATTAATTAATTAATTAAATGATCCCTGTGAACTTTGTTCTGTGGTTTCAGTTACAGTGATGGGGGTCTCTGAATGCAGTATCAGAGTTTCTAGAAAGACTGGAATTTGTAGGATATGTG
Source organism: Micronycteris hirsuta (assembly GCA_004026765.1). NCBI lineage: Eukaryota > Metazoa > Chordata > Mammalia > Chiroptera > Phyllostomidae > Micronycteris > Micronycteris hirsuta. The sequence goes on from PVJI01008430.1 coordinate 32,914, forward strand.
GCATGGCAGTATTTGGAATGCCTTGGCTTCTTTTAAATGCTCTGATAATTCTGCTTGAGGTTGCTCAAAGTTGAGATAAAATTATGTGAGAATTGCAAAACTTTTATACCTAGAAAAGACTTGCAAAAAATCCACTTTGCTGTTGTTCAGTTAGTGTCCTGTGAAAAGCCATACCCAGGGGGTGTTATATTCATTAAGATTCTTCGAGTAATAATGGGTAGAAATCTAACCTGAGGAAAGAAAAGATTGTTTAGAAGTCAAGTGATATAATTCACAAAAGGAAGGGCTGTTCTTTAGATCTCAGACACTGGAACTGAGATCAATGTTGCCAGGACTCTTTCTCTTAGAACCCTATTTCTACCTGTGAGTATAGGTTTCAGTTTGTTAGATCCTTCTACATATAAATTATTTTTCCTCCAGATCATAGATCAGAAAGCAGAGGGAAATTTTCTCCAAAATATCAATCTAGGAAAATACTAAGGCAGGGTTTTTACTGGAGTAGTCGAACCGTGATACCACACCTGGAATGATCTATGGGCCCAGAGGATGTGGTATCGCTGTGTGTGGATCATGTATTCACTTCTTTGGCTAGAAAGGGGGGCCACAATAAATGACAGTTCAATCTGAAACACAAAGTTTTGGATGGGAAATGATTACAGGCAACATAAACACATGTCCCCAAGGGTCCACTCCAAATGTACAGTATGTACAAATATATGTACATATGTTTATCCACACGTATAATTTTAAAGGACTTCTATGACATATCCAATTGTTCCATGTATAATCACAAACTCCCACAAGGGTGACAGTCAGAACTGCTAAATCTAGCTTCAAATCTAGAATCTCCTAGCAACAGGATGTCATCTTAATCAAGCCCAGATAAAGGTTTCTTATGAGCCAACAACCTGTGTATTTAGTAGTACATTTGACTATTTGATACAATATACAATGAAGCAAAAAATATCCCTGTCCAGGTAAGAGAGGGTTTCTTAACAGTGCAACTATTGACATTTTGGGTTGGATAATTCTGTCTTTTGGGGGTTGTCTTGTGCATTGTAGGTTGTTTAGCATTACTCCTGGTTTCTACCAACTAGATGGCAGTAGGAAGTCCATCCCCCACCCAAGAGTGAAAAAAAAAATGTCTCCGAACACTGGCAAATGCCTTCTGAGGGGCAAAATCACCCACGGTTAAGAACCGTTGAAATAAAGTGAAAAGTGAAGCAATATGAGTTGTCAGTCAAAAATCCCCGCTATGTACTCTTTGGAGTGGAGTAGTTAAAATCATGGGACCTGGAGTCAAGTTCTTTTGGTTTTACCCAGGCTGGTGTGGCTCAGTGGATTGAGCACAGGTCTGAGAACTAAAAGGTTGCCAGTTCCATTCCCAGTCAGGGCACATGGCTGGGTTGTGGGCCAGGTCCCCAGTTGGGAGAGTGTAAGAGGCAACCAAGCTATGTTTCTCTCATACACTGGTGTTTCTCTCCCTATCCTTCTTCCTCCCTTCCCTTCTCTCTAAAAAATTAATAAAATAAATTTTAAAAATCTTAAAAACATTCTTTGGGTTTGAATTTGACTTTATCACTTAAAATTTCTTTAATTGCGGGCAATGGACTTACATTCTGTAAGCCTGTTTCCTTTTCTGCAAAACTAACATAATGCTACTAACAATCTCATAAAGTTGTTTTGAGGATTCACTAGTCCTTAGCACAGTGCCTGCACATAGTAAGCAAATTTCCCACTAATGTTGGCTATTATCATTATTATCTGGATAGGTGGGAACATTAAGATACATCCACATATTGACTCACTTTCCAGACAGTGGAGTGAATTTCTTCATCAGATATTTTGTTGTCCTAATAATGCCAATGGGAAAAATTCAATTGTCCAAGGTCCTTTACAGACATGCCTACAGAGCTGTTAATGAGGCTTTACCAGCTGCAGAATGATCTACCTCTAGAGAATAATTCTATTATGACGATGTGAATTGAATCCTCCATTAAATAATTATGTGCCATTGTTTACCAAGTTTGGGGTTTCTCTTTCCCTCCCTTTCTCCTTCTCTTCTCCTCATCCTTCTCTCTCTCTTTCTCCCCATAGAGTTGCCTATAAGTTTCATTTGATGGGAATCCTTTAGCGGTGTATAAAATTAGAAATTACAAAGTCAGGAACTTTGTATGTGGGCCTCTACTTCGCAATTTCTGTTTCTTAGCAACAGGTCTTGTGCCTTCTCAATCTCTCACGGCTCAGCTAAATGCCTTTGATTTAAGCCACTGCCTATGTCTGGGTAAAGCAAAAGGCTTGAGAGGTAAGGTAGAACTTCTGAAATGCCTAGAACTTGCATCTCCATTGAAGGTACTTTTAGAGAAAAGTTAATGCCTTCGCCAAGGGGGAGTGCAGAACAAGAGATGCTCGAGGGCAGCC
>PVJI01008430.1:35434-71354 GCA_004026765.1 Micronycteris hirsuta
CCCCCCACCGCCCAAAATGGTTTATCCTAGCAGTGGCCTTTCTGTTTTCAGATAAAGAAGCTTAGATCAAAGCTTGTCTCTCACACGTAGGACCTTACTGAACCCTGGGAAAGCAAGAGAGCAGGACAGCATTCCAATATTTAACTTTTTTTTTTTTTTGCCATTGTAGAAGAGTTTAAACAGGCACACTTTAAAGATGAACTGCTTTAAAAAATGCTTAATGAACTGTGCCACTGGTTTACAGCGATTATTTTCCCAGTTTTGGGATGGAAGAACAATTCACTGTACCCCAGTCCAACTTTAATACCTACATCTACATTTTAAAAGAGATGTAGATTTTTCTTTCATTTTTGAAAGATGATTACTAGGTTAGCTCCAAGAGGTAGGAAAAATGCCAGGATATCAGAGACAGAAATCAGAGACTTGATTTGCTCATGTAGCAAACTTTAATTGAGTAACTATTATGTACCAAACCCTGAGATCAAGGTATAGCAAAAATTGCTATACCTTGATTTCCTAAAGCTTTAAAGTCTATTTCAATGAGATGACCTCTTTCTAATTCTTACTATAGTTTCTCTATTAGTTATTGGATTTATACTTTCAGATTCCTTTATGTGGTAATATACACAATCCCTAGCATCTCCTGGGCTATATGTTTTCAATTTCCCAACTTGAAGAAAGGATGATTCTTCTTTAATTGTTTTGTTCATGAAAATCTTGGAGGAACCACTCCTAGATCGGCCTCATTGGGATGTGGGAGTGGTATACTGTCCGTGGCCAGGTTTGGGCCTCTCTGGATCCAGCTCTCCATACAGTAAAACCCTCTTGTATTGAGCTTGAGAAGGAGAAATGGTCTGTTACCCGCTGCTGTAGTTCTGGGAGATAACTAGAGTCCCTACTTCCTGAGACTTGGTCCATTATTGCAGGCTTAGTTTTCAGCTCTCCAGGTGTTTTCTACCTCTTAAAATGTTCCTTCTGTTGTGTCCAATTGTCTTTCTCATTAGATGTTTATACTTTTTACCTAATTTAAAAAAAAACAATTTCCTCATTTTACTGCAGATGTAGGGAGAGAGTGTGTAAACTGCTATGCCATCTGTAAGTTTCACGTAGGTGCAGTGTATATGAAATCTCATTTGACTGTGAGTGTGTGCAGTTACTTTGACAAAATCCCATTTTGATTAGATTTTCACTTTATCAGTGTTCTTCAGATCAAATGCTGTATATTTAATTTTTAGATAAATTGATGTAGTGGACAAATTCGTATAAAAGACAATCATTTTCTTATGTTATTAATTTTCTTAAAAATCTGTTGATAATTTCTCTTGGTAATGATGTGAATAACTTTACTGATTTATAAAGGCACTAGTCAGGTCCCTTACTTTTTTTGTCCTATCAACTTTGATGGAGAGGAGACCTTTCACTGAAAAAAATCTGTATTAGTTTCCACAATAAAACATTGTATCTTTTAATATTGAAGAATGTCTCAAAATTTTTCACAATGTTAACAGAGGTTAACTGAGAGGAAAGGAAAGTATTTCTAATTCATGTTGCCATGCAGCAACCAAAATTCTCATCTGAGTTTTTACCCTTACAAACACTGGTATATACTGATAAAGGTTGCCTTGTAGTTTCTGACTATGATGCATCTAATGAGTTATATTAACAAATAATAAATATTAGATGATGATTTTTAAAAATATCTAACTCTCATTTCTACCTCATTCCTGATACTTCCTACTTGCTTTAGTTATGTATAAATCTTAGTGTTTGCATATTGGAATTACCTGTGGAGCTCTTAAAAAATACTGAGGCTCTGCCCCCAACCCAGGCCAATTAAATCTGAATTTCTGAGGGTGCATCTAAACAGCAGTACTATGTTAAGCTCTACAGGTGATTATAAAATGTAGGCAGAGTTGAAAACTACTGATCTCTCTTTATGTCCTGTAAGAACATTAAAATGAAGGTGTTTTTGCCTTTTCGATGGTGTATCTGGCTTTGGCTTCCTGCTGTTTGCACAATCAATTTAAGCATACGGAGTCTTAAAATATGAATAGGATTTAAGAGAATTTTGCCCTAGTGCAGCATTTAAAACATAAATTCTGTTTTGGACTTTTTTTGTAACCTAGTTAAAAGAATGTAGGAGACTTAGTTATTCTAAGCTGAACTATTTTAATTCATATTTAACAATTAAGCACATTTTATTAATGTAACCTTTCCTTTACATGTGGGTAAGAGCTTTACATCATATCTTCTCATTTCCTTCTCTCTACAACATAGGTTTCAGCTCTCTAGATAGAACAAAACAACACCCCCCTAATTTTTCCTTATGTAATATATACCATAGGTTACTTGAGAGTATCAGGGTATTAAAAGTATTAAACGTGCGTTTGTGGATACCATGAAGTCATGAAAAGTTGAAGATTTTAGAATCTGGATTACTTTTGGTGAATGTTGAACACAGTGTAATGTCAAAAATGAAAAAAAAAAGATCCCTCAAAGGGGACTTCTTCCTAAAAACAGTTCTTTATGGAATGTTGGTTGTTATGGTTATAGAAGAAATAGAAGCCATTTATCAAATATTCCATTATTTGTTAATATTTATTTGCATCTACTATGTATTTGTTATTTGTGGCATGCAATGTGTTACATATTTTATATGGGGAGCCAGATAGAAGGAGATGGTACAAGTATGGAGATATGTGTACCTTAATTTATACATCAAAAATGTTTTAATTATGATTAACTGATACTAGGTCTGTCCAGAAGGTATCCAACCATGTAATATGAAAAATAGAGACATTTACTGAAGATACAAGATACAAGAAACATTGTACATAGGAAAATAACACCTCAGTCCCCTTCAAGGTAGGCACCTTGGGACCTCACACAGTTCTCCCAGTCACCATCAGCTGCCTCATCATATTTTCATGAATCTCATCAACAGTCTGATATATCTTCCTTCTCAAAGGTGATTTTAGTTTTTGGAAAAGCCAGAAGTCGAATGGCATCAAATCTGGGTTGTAGGGGGCTGCATGACCTTGGCAATTTGATGTTTCCCCAGAAAACTCTGCACGAAATGTGATACATGAGTGGGCGTATTGTTGTGATGAAGCTGCCAATCACCAGTTGCCCATAGCCGCAGCCATTTTCATCATATTACATCTCTCAACTGATGAAGAACACTGAGGCAGTGCTCCTTACTAATTGTCTGTCCTGGAGGGGCATACTTGTGATGGATAACACATTCCAAATCAAAAAACACAGTTAACGTGGTCTTGATCTTGCTGTGACTTTGCTGTGCCTTCTTCTAGCATGGAGAACCAGGTGACTTCCATTAAGATAACTGGGCCTTTGTTTCTGGATCATAGCTGTAAACCCAGGATTCATCTCCAGATATGATCTTCTTGAGGAAATCCAGTTTATTGATAGTGGTTTGAATCAAGTCATTAGCAACTACAGAACAATGTTCCTTCTGCTCTGGTAGCAGAAGCTGCAAAACAAATTTTACCACGACATGTTTCATGCCAAGATCATGTGTCAAAATCTTGGAAAAAGTAGTTTTTGGAATCTTCACATAGGTTTCTATGTCTTGCACTGTCAGTCACCAATCTTTGTTGATTTTTGTACATGTTCAACATTCACAGGTGTTCTGCTTGTTGCAAGCCTTCCAGAACATGGATCACTTTCAACAGATTCTCGACCATCTTTGAAGCAGTTGTGCCACACTTTTATTTCCACTACACTCATTGCATTTTCCCCAAAAGCCTTCTAATCATCTGACGATTTTCCATGGAGGAACGTTCAAGCTTAATGCAAAGTTTGATGCAGATGCATTGATCTACTTGTTCAGTCATTTGAATGCGGTGGCCACATATCACACATGCTCATTCAATGGCATCTACCGCCCCCACTGACTAGAACAGTGAAGTTGTCATTGTTCATGCATGCGTATTCCAGTCCACTCTTCTTGACTGCCAGGTTACATCAATGCTGTGCATATCATTCTCATTATATCAACAATGGCTAGACTCTCTAGACAGACGACTTATTTCCTTGTAAGATGGTTATGTCTCCTAGGATTCTTCAAGGCAGGCTAGTTTCTATCTTTTCATGTTATCTGTGTTCCTATGGCGATGCACAAAAAGTGGGTTGGGAGACTAGGGCTCTGGCTATTCCTTAGTGCTTGACCCTCTGAGAGTCACTGGTCATTGTAACGTGGATTTTAAATCTTTATCTGAATCCTCTACTTATCACCACTTTTAATTGCTCCTAAATCCTGAACTTTGTTTTGTTTATCCTGGTTGAATATGTTTGTCCTGGTTGAATATGTTTCTTATCATTGATTTATCAAATTTCTTAGATCATTCAGGCCATTTTTTTATATATATATATATTTTTAATTCTTTTTTTTTAAATTCTATTTATTTATTTTTAGAGAGAGGAGAAGGGAGGGAGAAAGAGCAATGTATGGTTGCCTCTCACATGGCCCTCACTGGGGACCTGGCCTGCAACCCAGGCATGTGCCCCAACTGGGAATCGAACTGGGACCCTCTGGTTCCCAGCCTGCGCTCAATCCACTAAGCTACACCAGCGGGCAACATTCAGGCCATTTTTTTGTGTGCAGATCATAAGTCTAAGACCAGAAATGATATTGTGGATTCACTGCAAATTGATATTATCTCTATTGGCCTCATGATTCTCATGACCCTTAAACTGTTTCTCTAACTTTTAATGATCTTGAAGATATTTCATAATTTAACTTTGGAAACAGCTTGCTTATTATTTTTCCACAAATGATATTTATACATTAAAATTAGTAATAGATAGGAATTTAACTGTTACATATTACAAAACTGTAGATTGATAGTAAAATTATTTCTTAAGGTGGTATGGTTTTTGAGCAGGGGCAATTTTCCCCCCAGAGGATATTTGACTGTCTGGAAATAATTTTTTGATTGTCAAAAGCCATTCTATTGGCATCTGTCTAATGGGTGTGGGCCAGAGAGGCTGCTGTGCCTCCCACAGTGCACAGCAGAGAGGCAAATGCAAAGGATTACTCAGCCCACAATATCCACAGTGTTGTGGCTGAGGAACCTGGTCTTAAAATAATTCCCCCAAAATACTATATTGTTGAATTTTTAATGTATGCTTGAAACCATGGTACTATAAATTTTTATCTAGGGGAAAGATAATTTAAAAGCATTTATATTTTGGGTACTTCTTTCCTTTACACATTAATGTATTTCTTCTAGAGCTCTAAATTGAGTAGATTAAGTGATTTCCCTTCTAAAATGTTCAACTACTTATAACCGTGACTGTTTCCCTTAAATGCAGGAGCAAGCTGTCTTCTCAGCAAGGTATGCCAGATTCAGTTGTTAAGAATATGACTATCCTGTAGACAAAATATCATCCCATTTCGAAATAAATTACATATTTAAAGGATTCTGCAGCAACTTTCCAAGTGTTTCTTCTATAAAACCAAAATTATATTTCTGTGCTAACCCTCTAGTTTCACCCCTAACACCTAGGCTTGATTTTTAGATTTTAAGGTAATGCAAATGAATGTGAATTTTGAAGCTCCCTTGGCATGCTAAATGTACGAGTTTCCTGTCTATGCTTCTGTATTTCTGTGCATAGTTTATGGACACATCACTTCTAACCTTCACTGGGGCCTAACATCGTGCCTTTTAAGAAATGATGTGATATTGTTGAAGATATCTACCCATATCTATACTTTTGTAAGGAAAACATTTTATTGTTGGATGTGCCCGTATATATTATGATAATGTGTCCTATAGCCTTAATTTCTGCTATAACACTGATAAAGCAGAGTGAAACCGTCTCTTTTAGAAGCCTTTTCTGATGCTCTCAGTCCGGAGTATACTCACAGCCCTCCAGGTGTGTCACTGTTAAACCACTTACCAGACTGTTTAAAAATGTCTCTTTATGTCCTATCTCCCACAAGTGACTGTCAGTTTTTCTTTCTATGCCAGGACTGTCACAGTGCCTAGCATCAAACAAACCTTAACGCTTGTTGACTTACAATGCAATGTGATAGAAGCCCTGATTCTTTTGCTTATTTGTTGTTTTAAGTCGGTCTTGTTGCAAAGTGACCTACGTATTTCATTATATGACTTGGAAATGTATGCCTTCTGTGTTTGTAAAAGCATCCCATTTTTGTTCAGACAGCCGTTCATTCCTCCGAAGCCCACTTGACTCAGGCGAAACGGCCGCATTTGCAGCTGCACGGCCCTGGGAGCGCTGGGAGGCTAATGTCAGGAAATCCGTTCTCCTTTCCAGAAAATGCTTTAGGAGCCCATAATTAAACCACAAGTACTTGGGACTTTGTGAAGGCTAATTTTTTATTCAGGGGATTTAGCCTAATCAGGTGGGGAGAGTAGTTCCCTCATTGTCAGGGGACAGGATTTTTCCCGTTGTCCTCGCTGTACAGGAACGAGGAAGCACGCTGTCGCCGTCGCTGTAGGCAGTCACTTTGCTACCAGGGAGAAAGCCTTTCTAATAATAGAATTGACACATAGAAGAGGAGAGAACTGAGGTAGTAGCAGGGAATCAGCCGGATCTGTGAATATACCACCCTGTAGCCTACCCCACTTTCTGATTTAGATTATGTGAGAAAATGCTTTTTTATGTTTTTTCAAGCCTGTTGGAGTTGTGCTTTCTAAACTTGTCGCCTAAGTAACAGAATGTAATTCTTAATCCCCTCCTTTTTAAAAGTCACTCATATCTGTTGACTTCTTTGCTGTGTAATTCAGGCTATAATTACCCAGAACACAGTCAGCAATTATTATCTTTCTCTCTCCTTACTTGTACTGCACCTCAACGTTTTTGTTCATATGTTTTCTCTTGCCTCCAGGCCTGCTGGCAATTGTCTTTTGGTTCTCACCTTTCTCCATGTGCCTGATCAAGACTCCTCTAGAACAGATAAATTCTCTCTCTGAGAGAAATTCCAACACCGGTTGATAAAACCTTACGATGTTCACATTTTCTTAATCTTTCCATTCATCACTGAGAATGTGAGAGAATATAGAATCCTGAAGGCACTGTAACAGTGCTTAGGAGCTCAGGTCTGGGGTTTTTCTATTTTCAAATGTTGGCCTCACCACATAGTGACCTTGGGTGAGTTATTTAACCTTGCTAAGCCTCAATTTCATCATCTGGAACAGGGTAGACCAATAGTGGCCCACAGGCAAAATCTAGCATATAGCTCAACCGCTCTTTCTTTTCTCCCTTCCCCTTCCCCTTTCCCTTCCCTTCCCTTCCCTTCCCTTCCCTTCCTTCTTTCCTTCCTTCCTTCCTTCCCTCCCACTTCCCCTTTCTTTCTTTCTTTCCCTCCTTTCCTTTCTTTTCTTTTCTTTTCTTTTCTTTTCTTTTCTTTTCTTTTCTTTTCTTTTCTTTTCTTTTCTTTCCTTCCTCCCCTCCCCTCCCCTCCCCTTCTTCCTCCAGTCCCCCTGTCTCTTCCTTATAAATAAACTTATTAGAATACAGTCACTCTTACATATAATGTATTACCTATGCAGCTTTTGTACCACAATACTAGTTGAATAGATGTGGCAGACTGCGAGGCTGGCAAAATTTAAAATATTTACTGTCTGTCCCTTTACCAAAAATATTGGCTAACTGCTGATATAGAAAATTATAGGGTTAATAAAATCCTATAGCTCATAAAATTGTTGAGAAGTTTAAAGAAGATAATTGACATAGACAGTTAGCAGGGCACCTGGCACATATCCTTCAACAGATGTTAGCTGCCATTACTGTTGTTCTTAAAAACAGTAATGTTCAGGAACAGGTCAGTGCCTGTGGATCAAAAGTGGTTTGAACCAATAACCTCAACACGTTTTTGCAGTTGAGGGAAATGATTGCTGTGAGAACACATGATGTAGTTTCACTGAACAATATTTATTAGGGTGAAAAAAAAAATATTTCTGGCATCAGCTCCCCAGCTGAAGGATTGGGTTGACCAAAAAGTCTATTTAGTTTTTCCTTTAAAATAGATACATTATTCATTTGCATGAGTAACATTATTGATTTGGGTATTTTGAGTATGTTGGCTATCTCCTGCATGGTATAACTTTGATTTTTCTCAGTTAATGTCTCAATTTGATCACTATTAACTTCAACTGGTCTTCCCGACTGTAGAGCACTGTCCATTGAGAAATCTCCAGCACAGAACTTCACAAACCACTTTTGACACATTTGATCAGTCATAGAACCTTCTCCCATACACTGCACAGATCTTTATTTTTTTGCGTTTCAGTTGTGTTTTTATCTTTCTAGAAATAATAGAACATAATATGCCAAAAGTGTGTATTTTCTTCCATCTTCAAAACTAAAATGGCTGCGTAAAAATTCACCAATTTTGATAAGTATTTTTATTTTTTTAAGGTTTTTAAAATTGTTATTCTATTACAGTTGTCCCAATTTTTCCCCTTTTGCCCTCCTCTGCACCCCCCAATAGTCAATTCCCACACTGTTCTCCATGTCCATGTGTCATTCATACATGCTCTTTAACTAGTGCCTTCTCCTTCTTTCTACCATTACTCCCTCTCCTCATGCCTCTGGTCACTGTCAGTCTGTTCCATGTTTCCATGCCCGTGGTTCTATTTTGTTAGTTAATTTATTTTGTTCATTAGATTCCTTTTATAGGTGAGATCACATGGTATTTGTCTTTCATCAACTGGCTTATTTCACTTAACAAAATATCTTCCAGTTCCATTCATGCTGTTGCAAAAGGTAGGAGTTCTTTATTTCTTTCTGCTGCATAGTATTCCATTGTGTAAAACTACCACAGTAGGTTTTTTTAATGCATGCTGATATGACAGCTGTCACAATACGATCTAACAAAATTGCTTGGAATGAAGTTAAAGAGAACTAAGTGCTACTAGAGCCATCTTATGGGGAAAAAATGAGCGGAGTTTTGGTCAACCCAATAGAAACATAATTACAAGGCTGCATAAATATATTTATACCATTGCATCGAGATTGTGATACTTTAAATCTTATTTTTTATATAGAGGAAATAAATGTTATTTAAAAAGTCATAAGTCATTGCTATTGTTAATTGAATATCAATTATTTATGGGGCTGCATTAGAGGAGGGTATGTCAATAGTGTTCTGCCAGAGAGTGGAACACTTAATAGATCCTCATTTTCCCTAACAGGTTTATTTGTCATGTCAAAGTTACTCTGGTCTGGTGCAACACAGATGGTGTTGTGACAGCACAGAATGATGAGTGCCACATTGTTCCTTCTAATGACCATCTTCGGCTCAATTCATCTTGTTTGGCGGCCTCAGATCTCTGCTACACGATTGTTTTGAAAATAGGGAGAATCAAGTAGAGGAAGTCAAAGAACATGCTGAATTCTTTTTTTGTTTGATTGCTATGCAGTTTCAGAAAGTACTAAAAGATAATATGAATGAGAACACAGAACAGCAGCAACAACAAAAACCCACCAGCTTTGATTCATAAATGAAAAAATAGCATGCATTTCTCAAAAACAGTAGAGGGCATGACAGTTTTATATAAAATAAATTCTGCTAAACTAATTTAATCATCTCTATGATTATGCTGGGTATGATAGATAAAAGAAAACTGTTTTATGCATATTAAAAAAGGATATGTGATAAATCATGATTCTTTCTTAATTCACTGTTGAGAGGACATAAAACTAGAGAATCAATGAAAGGATCAATAAAAATAGTGTGAATGTCAATAGGAAAAACAGGATAGTTCAAATAATGAGGTGTATCGAATTCAAAATCTGACATTATGATGATATACTATTAACATATAATTTGATTAAAATTGATGATGATAGAGTAAGAATAAAATAAAGTTATATTCAGATTTACACTTTTCTGAAGTTCACTGTATGGCTTTCCATGTTTTTGCACTTCTGTAATTTTTGCTTTAGATATTAAATGTCAAATGGAAGTTTTCTTCATCCTGTAAATTTTCCCTAATAACAGGAATAATGCTGAAAAGTTTAGGACAGTCTTTTTCAATTAAAACTCTTCAGAATATTCATGGCCAAAAAATGTGCTGTTATTTACAACCAATAATGGCATATAGTTAGCACTTAATAATTGGAGATAATTATAGCACAGGTATAAATTATCAATTTTAAATTAAAAGTTTTAACAATTTAAAAATAATATTTAAGATTGGTAATTATATCATCTATCAACTCCATATTTGTGAGAAGGAGAATGTTTGCAACTTTTCACCAAGACATACATATTAAATTTGATAATAGCTTGGGCCAAGATTAGATTCCTCACTCAGTCAATTTTTATTTATGTTTTTTTAAACTTAAGTGGAAAATCTTATCTCACAATAAAGACATCGTGAACAGCTCTAATTGTTAGATCATTCTGGATGTTTAAATAGAACTTCCTTCCACCTCAATGAAGCGTTTCCATTCAGAAGCCAGATCCATTAATTCCTGATCTATTCTTTGTTTACTTTAAACTCTGGGAAGTTCTGTTGCATTTGGATATTGTTTGTAAATGTGCCCAATAACTTAAAAAAAAAAACTATTTCTTTCTCCAGTCAATGAAAAATAAAATTAAATGTTAGAGAAGAGTGAAACTCTCATTGGTCTTATAAAAATTCTGTTCTGTTTTTATCTTTAACAATAAAAATTGCAATACTTTGAGGCTAAAATGATGACTTTTGGCAGTCAAGACATTAAACATGTCACTGAGATGTGCCGTTAAAGGAAGCCCTTTGTAATTATTTAAATATTTTTACCGTTATTGTTTTCAGGAAGTCATATTTTTCATCTCATATCCTAGTTTGAATTTGGAAAATACATTTTCCCTAGACTGCCAGTATGGTTCATTGTGAAAAATTAGTCATGTATTATTGCCAATTTCTGCACACGACACGCTGAAAGACATATATGCTCAGTAGATGAAATGTGATCATCAGGAAAGTTTTCACCATTATTTTTTTCTCTGTAGATATGACATTGTGCTGGATTGGCATTCAGGTATACATATGTATATTTTTTTTAAAGTTGTACAGCAGTGCTTTTCCTTGTTAGACATAAAAAGGCTGCTCTGTTAAGATTAATTCCAGCCCATATTTTCTAGTGTACACTACAAAAGAAAAACATTCCCCCATGTAGCACATTTTCTAGTAATAAACCGCACGAAAAGACATCAGGTACTTCTCCCTTATACTGCACAGAGCAAAAAGCTCACTCACATGCTATTCATATGCAAAGTCTTCTCTACTGAAACATAAAATATGCACATGATGATTAAGTAAGTGCTATTTCACATTAGATGCCATGGATATGTGTGTATGATTTGTAGGTTGCTCCTTAAAAGGTAAATATGCTCTTTTCTTTTTGGGCAAAGGTGAGTATTAGAATAGACTCCTGAGACCTAGAGATGGAAGGGTATGTTTAAAGGGTAGAGGCCTCCTCCTGGCCTTGGATTCTGTGTGACTGAGGAGTACATTTGATATTGTTAATCAGTTTTATTTCTCTCTCTTACAGTAGCTGAGCTGTGCTCTTATTAATATTAACAACAAATTAACTGAAAAAATTGCATCAATAGCAATGACTCTAACTGTATCTGTATCCATAATCATTAGGGAAAACTTCTTAATATATCTAAACCTTGGATTTTTAATCTGTGAAATATGGATGCCAACAACTACCTCACATGCTTGTTGTGAGATTTAAATGATATAAAATATATAAAATGCTTTAGCATAATTTTCAGTGCTGTGAATAAGTACATAACAAATTTTAACTGTTATTGAATTTGCTATTTAGGTAGCTTGGACCACCACTAAATTAATCATTAATTTATTATTCTTATAAATAGAGATTATATTTTATTATATTAGTTTCAGATAACTTTCATGTTGCTTTAACTTGGTTCATGCTGGGATATAATTGGCCTGGTTTCTGGCCTGTGGCAATAGATACATCTCCACCCAGATAACTCACCCCTCAACCAGTGATCAACCTTTGTCAGCTGAGTTTCCTTCTCTCCACGTTCTATGTATTAAATAAAATAAAGGTTGTAAATTTATTGCACTTAATAATTGGAGATTATTATTATTTTGATTTTTGCAGTAATTACTTATCCTCCAATTTAGTGGTCAATAACAAAAAAGAGAATTCAAGGATGTCAGATTCTTTATTCAAAGTTTCTTCCTTCTTTGATGCATTTTTACCATTGGTGAAAGTAGAGTAAATCAAACTACCTTAAGCTATTAGAGAGATTTGTTGAAAGAATTCTAACAGAGTCAATGGCAGAACTAACCACTTAAGTCCCAGGATGGACAGAAAACTGAGACAGGGTTGGGACTCGATGGCCAGCAACAAGGACCCTAATGGCATGAAAACTTGCTGTCTCTTTTTCAGGAGAATCTCATATCCCTGGAGTTGCTATATATCCAGTTGCTCAATATTGGAAATGCTTGCATACCTTGGGAAAACCTCAATCATACAGATATTTAATATATACTAGTGAGTAATATAATTATTATCATGTAATGATGTGGCTTGATGTATTGTAGTATTCTACTGATTTTCCTACCTATGATTTATCCTACTAAACAAATTCAGTGGAGAAGAGAATATGAAATAGAAATGTTAAGTCTTACTGTACATAAGTTAGATCCACCATTTACCATAACACAGAGAACCAGTCTCACTGCATAATTTTTAACTGCCTACCATTTACAAAACTGAGTATGCTTCCTGGCACTGCAGGTCAGTGCTGCATTTTAAAAATGATTATCTTTGTCCATATTTCCTTTAAAAAAATATTTTGTAATACTGTTCCAAGAGATGGACGTTTGGGCCGTTTTCTATTAAAGACTTGCTGTAATAATTACAAAAATGAGTTTGGATTTTAAATTCCTTGGGGAATGCCTTGATTGACATTTTCATACACAAGTGCCATTCATCATTTACATTAAAGTGAACATAGTGGGTCGGACCTGGACTCCAGTACTAGATGCCAGGATTTGCATTCCGATGTTCTCACATACTGGAATTGTGACTATTGTAAAATTACTTAACTTCTCTGAACCACAGTTACTAACTGCAAAAAATAATAATAAATACCCTGTAGAGTTGTTAAATGAGCCTTAGATAAGTTCATATGTATAAAGTCCGTAAAGTCAGGATTACTATTATGGTCGTTTTTACTACTGAAGTACAATGAAAGAAATATTGCCTTGCAAATACAAGATACTTTCGATATGAAGAAAACTTATTGAACAGTAATTATTGAATCTACAGCTTGATGTCTTTGGAAATTTTGGAAAATATTTGGCCTTATCTTTCAAATATAACTCTTTGGCTTCTAACTACATGTGTTAGACTTTTTTTTAACCATATTTCATATTTCTATTATGATTTTTTAAAAATATTCTACCTTCTTTTCTTTATGATTCCTTGTATACATTTTCTACTGTTCTATTTTCTAGTTCACTAATCCTCACTTTAGCTATATCTGTTTAATTTGCTATTAAATCAATTTTTTGATTTCTTAAATTCAATTATTAAAGTATTAGTTTTAGATTTTTTTGGTTCCTTTTTATAGACTAAAGTTCTGCTGATTTTTCCAACCCATATTTTATTTTCTTGATTATATTAAAATTTCCAATATATGGATCTTCCATGGGCATGTTTCTATTTTATATTTTTCTCTTTTGCTTTTAAGTGTTTTGGTATTATTGCCTGATATGATAATTTTTGGCTAATACTGAACATTGTGATCAGTAAGTTTTGGTGATAGTTATGACTCTTGATGGTCTTATCTTTCTCCAGGGAAGACTTATTATTGCTTCTCACAAACTATTAGGGGAAATGCAGTAAATATTATTTTCATTTTTCTAAAGGCAAGACTATTTTTAATCAGTTCTACAACTACAATACAGCTAGTCAAGGATCTCAACAGAAAGTCTAGAGTATTTGCCAGGTGGTCTGGTCCTCCTTGGGACTTCCTGAACCTCAATTTTATTCACCTCAAATATGCTTAGCTTCTCAACCACTGCTTTCTGCAGTTTTACATTAAATATTCTGCAGCTCAGTTAGAGGTCACAGCTCATGAATCAGCAAATGCTTGTTGGGGCAAAGAAATGCCAACACTAGGTTTCCACAGTTCTTTTTTCTCTGGGATTTGGCCCCAATTTCTTTTGCTAGGGCAGCATTCTAACATCTTCAAGCACATTTTAAAACAACATATTTTGCTTCTTTAAATGTTCTCAGTGGAAGGTTGAGATAAAAATACTGATCACCACAGCCATGTGTTTTTTTGTTGTGCAATTTTGTTGTCGTTGTTGCTCTTTTCATGTTTTGCTTTGGAAAATGTTTAAAGTAGAGTCAATTAATGTGAAAGACTGTCTAGAATGAAATAAACTGAACTTTTGCTAGTGAAAGATGGAGTGGCTATTCTCTACTGAGGCAGGATAGTAAGAAGTAGGGAAATTCCTTGACAGGTGGAATAAGGGAAACAGAAAAATAGTTAAACAACGCCAAGTGATTTGAGCAATTTACAGCCAGCTCATGAAACACAAGGTTTTATCTTCCCTAACCAAGGATACTTAGGAGCAAATTATTTCTACATTCCAGATCATCCTGGGACAGATCAGCCTCAGTCCCTGTCCCTTTTTGTGATGTTCTTTGAAAATAAAACTATTCAGAAAATAACCCCTGACCCCTCTATGTGCACATTTTGATGAATCAATTTCCTGAAGGCCACACCTGAAAAGCTAATGAATATTCTGTTAAGACCCTCCCCAAGGCCTCTTCTAGGATTCCTGCTGGCCAAAGAAAGATGTAAAGCCTCAAGACAAAGGACCACGTGTGCTCTCACTAGAGCATGCCCACACCTTGTGTCTCTGCTCTTTCTCCTAAACCCTAAGGGACCACATGAAACTTGCAACTAGGGGAGCAGTGGTCAGCAACAGCTCGTTATGGGCTAAGCACCTGAACCTCTTTCCAAGGCCTCCTTTTTTTCTGACTTTATCCTCCTGTTGCTCCTTCTACCTTAAGCCCTTCCTTTGTTTCACTGCCCCAAGCTTAAATAAACATATTTTCAAAGTCACCTGGACTCATATTGTGAAATCTTTCCTGCACGAAATCAAGAACCCACACACTACAGGTAGGCCGGAGCAGACCTGCTCTCTGCCCAGTCCCCACTAAGTAACACTACAAATTCTTTTAAAAAATAGTAAAAAGCAATAATGATGAGACTTCACTTGGGAATTCAGCTTTTGTGAGCCAGTTTGGGAATGTGATCATTGTGTTTGCAGATAAACATATGAATATATTCCATATTCTTGAAGTATAAATAGATTTATAGGACCTAATCTTTTATAAGTCAGGGACTGATTGTGATTCTTTTCTTCTTTTTCTTTTTATTTATTTTTTTTTCAGGTGGGAAGGACATTTCATGTTTTGCTTAGAAAATGTTTTAAGAGGGATCAACAGATGTAAGAGAATTTGGAACTTTGGAAATGGCAAAAATACTTTATATATGAGTCACTTGATTTTCTGGGAATTAAATTATAGGATTAAAGGTATCACTTAATTTAAGCACAAGCATTCTAAAATCCATTTATCAGGAAATGTGTGATATTCCTGTTTCCTGTTAAAGATTAGAGCCAGCTATAATACACCATGAATATTCCTGCATTTGGTTTTATTTCCCCCATTTCCTCCATGTGTTAATGAAACTAGTTTCTCATCCAGGATGGCTATTTATCATGAATTGCATTTATTTCTCAGTGTCTTAGTTCTGATTGCAGAGAATATCACTGGAAAGACATCATACTTTCATAGATGACTAGTTTGTGATTAAGATAGATCACCCATTGCTTCATAAGTAACATCTGGCATCAAAGATAATTCCATTGACTTGAAATCTCATAAAATGTAACATAACATCATTAGATTGAAGAAAGGACTGTCATTCTCTCTGATTATAATGAACCATTCCTACCAGAATGTCACATAAAGGTGCTTTATAATTTTCCCCAAAGATCTATAAAGTGGCAAACACATTTGTTGGAGCTATTCTAGAAGTTTCTTCTTCATGACAGAGATCCACGAACAATTAGGGAAAAGGTGTAATTTGAGGCATACATCATGCGTTACCGAGTAACTTCTAATTTGCTAACACTTGTTTTGCTGATGTATAACCTCTGATACTAACAGAGAAGGCAATTGATTTCTAATGAAAAATATGTTATTGTGGCCAATATGGCCCCATAAACATTATTACTTTCCCCTCCAGGTAATAAATTGAAGTGAAAAAATCGTACACAGAATTACATCATTGATAGGTTTGAATTGATGAGAAAGCTTTACTGTTTTCTGGGAATAAATCAAGAAGTCATTTTTTTTCTTTCAATCTATAATGATGTCAGGTAAATGCTGGGAACTCTCCTGAGTTCATATTAGGTAAATGTTGTTTTACCAACAATAAAAAACAGTTAAGTATTACATTAATTAAAAACAATACTAGTTTCTAAATTATTGTAAAATAATAATAGACTAAAAACGAGAAATGTTTTCTTTAAAGAAACTTTTTTTGATACAGCATTTTAATTCACAAATTAGATATTTTCAAGAGCTTAATTTATTCCAACGCTGAAAAATTTTGTTCATAGTGTCTATCCTATAGCAAATTCTGATGATATTAGTATTGACTTTCTATATTTTAAGATAACTGCACAAAAGATAATATTCCTATTAATGTATTTCTCTTTACTTTTCCTAGATTTCTAGATACTAGATTTTGTTACTCTGTCTGTAAAAGAAAACCAAAACTAGGACTTCTGGTCAAGTGGCTGGAGAATGGGCGCTCTCACATTAGGGATACCTGAGGAGTGAGCCCCAGGTCACACTGCACAGCCCAGGGTTCCAGCACTGAGAAAATAAAGCCTCATAACTCCTGGTTGTAAAAGCCACTGGGGTTTGGGGTGGGAGAAGAAACTGCCCATCACTCAGGAGAGATCATTTAAAGGGCCAGTAGGGTCCTAGAACATACACAAACCTACCCACTCTGGGAATCACCACCAGGGCAACAACTAGAGGGGCACCAGTCACATAAGTGATTGGAAACAGAGTGAGTGCCGAGAAAGCCACCAGCATTCAGGCAGCAGCATTGCCCGCCTCTGACCCCTCCCCCACATACACAGCCACAGAAGGGTGAAGCAGTCTGTCCCTGCCCTGGCGATTACCTAAGGCTCTGCCCCTTACAACACAACAGGTGCACCAAAACAGGGAGTCAAAGCTGCTCTACCTAATATACAGAAACAAACACAGGGAGGCTGCCAAATTAAGGAGTCAAAGAAATATGGCTCAAATGAAAGAACAGAATAAAACCCCAGAAAAAGAACTAAGCAAAATGGAGATAGTCAACCTATTAGATGCAGAGTTTAAAACACTGGTGATAAGGATGCTTAGAGATCTCATTGAGTACGGCAAAAACATAAGGGAAGAAATGAAGACTACACTAAGTGAAATAAAGAAAACACTCACAGGGAACAAGCAGTGAAGGAAAGGAAGTCATGGTTCAAATCAATGATCTGGAACATAAGGAGGAAATAAACAGTCAAACCAGTACAGAATAAAGAAATAAGAATTCAAAAAACCTGAGGAAAGAATAAGAAGACTTTGGAACATCTTCAAATGTGCGAACATCTGAATCATAGGGATACCAGAAGGAAGAGAGGAAGAGCAAGAAATTGAAACCTTATTTGAAAAAAAATAACGAAAGAAAACTTTCTTAATTTGGCGAAGGAAATAAACACACAAGTACAGGAAGCATAGAGAGTCCCAAACAATTTGGACCCAAAGAGGACCACACCAAGAAATGTCATAACTAAATTGCCAAAAGTTAAATATAAAGAGAGAATCTTAAGAGAATCTTAAGAAGTATCAAGAGAAAAGCAGAGAGTAACCTACAAAGGAGTTCCCATAAGACTCTCAGCTGGTTTCTCAAAAGAAACTTTGCAGGCAAGAAGGGACTGGTAAGAAGTATTCAGAGTCATGAAAAGCAAGGACCTACAACTAAGATTACTCTATCTAGCAAAGCTATCATTTAGAATGGAAGGGCAGATAAAGTGTTTCCCAGACAAGGTAAAGCTAAAGGAGTTCCTCATCACCAAGCCTTTGTTATATGAAATGTTAAAGGGACTTATCTAAGAAAAAGAAGAATATCAAAACTATGAACATTAAAATGACAACAAAATCACAACTATCAACAACTGAATCTAAAAAACAAAAACAAAAACTGAGCAAACAACCAGAACAGGAACAGAATCATAGATATGGAGATCGCATGGAGGGTTATCGGTGGGGAGGGGGAAGGAGGAAAATGGAGGGAAAAGTACAGGAATTAAGAAGCATTATTGGTAAGTACAAAATTGACAGGGGTATGTTAACAATAGGAAATGGAGAAGCCAAAGAACTTATATATATATGAACCTTGAACATGGACTAAAGGGGAGAGATTACTGGAGGGAAAAGGGATATCACCCAGAGGGGAGCACAAGGAGAAAAATTGAGACAAGTGTAATAGCATAATCAATAAAACGTAAAAAAAAAAAGAAAACCAAAACTAAAACCGAAAAAAAGACCCACCCCTGCAAACCAGATCAAACTCTATAGTGCTTAATTGATTATAGATGATATCTCTAAGAGGTTCTCGCTGACCAATATCAAATAAAATTTTTAAACATGTTTTTGTGAATAACTGATTTAAAATACACTTTGGAATTTTATGGAATATACAGTTTGGTTTTAAAAACCTAGAGGCAGTCCTTGAAAGGATGGATATTAACATTAAAATTACTGACTGCTTATACTATGCCAGTTGCTTTTCATATGTGACATATTTTAATCCTGAAATGGTAACTGGTGTGGCTCTATATTACATCACATTGGTTCACATATTTTGTGCCTCAGCTCTTTTTTCTCACCACCATCTTCTGTGTTTGCCACATTTGCAAATAAAGCAATTTCTTCTTAATATTTTTTGCAAGCTCTTCTTTTGGAGGAATTTAGGCTGTGACAAAATACTTTGTGATTTAAGAAATACTTTCACAAACATCATCTAAAATGCATCATTTTAAAATTAAGATAATAAAAATCAAAGTGATATTAGAACATAGACAAAGTATTATATTGTTTTCAAGTTTTATAAAAAAAGCAATCTTCTGCTCTACGGGAGATTTAATCCTTAAGGGTAGTATCTTCCTACTCTTTAGCAATAACTTTTATTACATTTTAAATCTCTTCTATATGTGTGTGCAATTTCAGAAAATACCAATTTATTATTTATTTTGAAATCTCTTCTATATGTATATGCAATTTTAGAAAATGCCAATTTCAGGCGGCGCCTATTTACCACGTATTAAGATGGGAGGCTACCACGTCTACAGTGCTTAAGCTTCTCTTCTGATGATCTCATTCACCTACTTTTTCTTTGGTTAAAATTGTTTAATTTTTTTCATTTACTCAGTTTTCTATACACCTATGATCATTTTTTTCCCAACATTTTTCAACAAAATCTAGTGAATACCACGATCATATCTCTGAACATTTCTACTTATTAAATAATCTATCAGTTCCACTTCATCTTCTTAGCAACCTCCCTTCCCAAATTCCATCCATCTGTTCCGACCTAGAAAATTGTTCTCTAGAACTGCTGCCCCAAAGTCACCCTGGGATTTTCCTTAGTTTCTCTCCTCTGCTAGATATCCTATTTCTTAATACTTTTTTCTTCTTATTTTTTGGTTTATACCTTCCTTTGGTTGGAACACATTCTCTAGCTTTCTAAGAAAACAACAGCGAGGAGGTACATATTTGAGGCTTTTTGAATTTAGGCTACATTGCTTGGATTTGGCTCAAGTTAACGTTACACAGATTTACTCATATACTAAACCTGTAAACAATACTGTGAAAATGTATGAGATGAGATAAAAACGGGAGAGTGTTTATGGCACAAATTGTGCTTAAAGTGCTGTGTCAGGGGAGCCTGCACATAGTGGACAAACCTAAGATCGTAAATACTGTGACCCGATGCTTTTATCCCATTAGGTCATAGGAGGAGCTGCCAGCATCCAAGGGTCTGCTTAATGTTTCCTGTTTTATTACTAGTGCACTTTCCCATGACTAAACACTCCTTGTTTATGTGAACATGTTTATATTTTTGTATGTTTGATTGATGGTTTATCTTGATGGAATATTTTGGATTGAAAATTAGTTTTTCTCGTAATTCTGAATGTTTGTACTCACTGGTTTTCAGCATCCAATATTGCTTGCTCCTAAGTAATCCAATCCCATTCTCACTTTTCTTTATTTTGTTGTCATTTTCCTTTTTCCCCTCCTTAACACATTTTGATCTTATCTCTTACACATTGTTACATCATCTGGGCATCTTCTCCAGCCCCAGCCCACCTCCAACCCTACACTGTAGCAGTTGTGGGGGTAGAAAAGAAGGACATCTGCTCTTCAGGTAGGTATTTATTATCTGCTCTCGGCTCCCTTCAGGCACTTTTCATAGTTCAATAAATTGCCTCTAGATTTCTCCTTTCAACCATTATTTCATATCATGAGGACTGTAAATTTCAAGGCAGATCTATATTCCAATTGACTAAAAGAATATACCTGACAAGCTTGATAATGAAATCCAGAGATGGCTCAAAGTAAAGAGTTTAGCAATTATGAAGGTGAATTATAAATGGTCTGGCAGTGAGCACCAAACCTTCTAAACCCAAACTAATGCCAAGTAAAAGTGAGAATTACATCTAAAGAACTGAATATAAATTTATAAGCATCAAAAATGTGGAAATAAACAGAAATCAGTAGCTTGTATTTAAAAAAGTTTAGGAATTCCAGTTTACCTACTTTTTTTTATACCAGGGAATAATAAATGAATAATATCCCAATCTAAGAACTAAAGAAATAATAAACTGAGTATATTTACTAAAATTACAAAAGTTACTTTCCAGGAGAACTGATCGAATATAAGCAATAGTCATCCAGTGTAAGAACTGAAATCTGATATTCTCATAAGACAGGGAAGATATCAAATTGTTAGTGATTCTTGTATCCTTTCCTTTTAAGAAAGAAGTATTTATTTTTTGGCATATACATTGTCTGTTACTGTAACTTGTTTGAGTAAAAATTCCAGGTTACTGATAAGAAGGAACATTGCAGGCGTGAAGGTGACCATGGTTGTTGCTAAGTATCATTTGATACAGACTTGATGTAGACAGATAAAATAATTTAAATTTACCATATATTAATTTTCTTTAGAAACCAGTAATTATGTTACTTGATTTAAAACTATTCTTGTTTTTTGTATTTTTCAGTTTGTATCTCTGGCATGTTACTTTCTATTGTGATTTGGCTACAAGATAGTTTAACTCTGCATGTTGTGCATTCGCAAGTGCTAGCCGACATGTTTTGTAAGATTACACGTACCAGTTTACATATATGTGGTATTTTAAAAGAAGGAAAAGAAATGTGAAAAATGGTTGATTAACTACTTCAATTAAAAAAATAAAAGACAAATCAGATCCTGAAGCAAGATAACTTCCATTCTTTCTTACTTTTCCTACCAGTCACTCATAGTTCTTACAAATGACAACACACTCATAAATACAGTTCTATTTATTTCCTATAGAATCATATGATTGCGTTTATGGGATGTCAGAGTGGTAATGTACCTACAAGGTACCTTGTCCAAGTTCCCTCAGGTAGTTAATAACGGAACAAGAATTAGAATTGAGGTTTTTTTACTGAGTTTCTGCACACAGCAACATACTATCTCTATAAAGCAATGATTCTCAGCTTTTGAAATACAATATTCACTAGGGAATCATTTGACAGTCTCTCAGATCTAGGTCAGACTCAGGAATTTGTCATAAGAAATACTCCATTTATCATAATCCAAAATTGGCTATACATTGTTTTACAGTTGTTTTTATTAAAGCAGTCCAGTGGTCACTTTTTTTCACAAAATATTTACCAAATTGCTTTTAAGCTTGATTAGTAATATTGGAGTAATTTCTGTTCCTGTCCTTATAGAAAGAAATGTGAAACCTGACCTCAATGTGCTTTATTGTACAGTTTTCTAAAGTCAAAAACAACTGGTTATTGTCAAGGTAAGTATGCTAAATGCTTATTTCACATCCTGGTTACCTTGGGTTAACCTCTTTGAAACCAGTGAAGATCTTTAGTAGTCATCATTAAATTTCAATCTTAAAAACCAGCCTCAAATTTCTTTCTTATAGACACTAACAACGTTTAGGCAATTGAATTTGTGTATATTCCATGTGTGGCATTATTTCCTGCTTTTCTGCACCTGCATTATAAAACTTCATAAACCGGTGGTAATACAACCAGGTAGTTCGCAGTCTACTCGTGTTGCTAAGAATAGTCTTCTGAGATGCCTGTGTGGACGTGATTTTTCAGGTAATGGGCTGTTTCAGTTCTGCTTCAGCTTTTATTGCCATTTCCATCCCTGCAACAGCTGTATTTTACTGTTGTCATTTGGAATGTATAAGTAAAGGCAAGCACACTGGTATCTCTTTTAATGTTGTCTGTCAGTAAACAATCAGGGTAAGTGTAAAGCGTTGTTCTGAGTGTGCTATTAAACTGGTAACAATTTAGCATATTTTTATAAATCCTTAATACATGTATAAGCAGAACGTTCTCTGTAATAATTCAGAATCGCATTCTAAAAGTTTTCTGTTGAATTTTAATTGGCCTTATTTTTGATAATTTATTTTTTAAAAAATGAAACAGGCATATGTCTTATCAGTAACAAAATAGAAAATAAAACAATGCAAATAAAGCCATTTAGCTGGGAAGAGGATATAGAAATTTCTAATTCAGAGGTTCAAAAACCATGACCTGTACCACATCTGATCCACTGCACATTTTTGCAAATGAACGTTTATTGGAAAGCAGCTACTATCATTGCTTTGTGTATTGCCTATGACCATACATACATACATAAGCTATAACAGTAGGGCTGAATAGGTGTGATGGATACCACATGGTCCACAAAGCCTAAAATATTTACCACTTGACCCTCTATAGTTTGTCTACCGACCCCTCATCCAAGCCAAAGGCTTATAGCTTTCACAGAATTCTTGCAGATCTTTTGAAAAAATACAGAAATGTAGATCCCATACTTAAGGATTTGAATTCAGTTGGTCTGCAAAGCTGGCTTAGAGCTTTCTACAGAATTTGAATGTGCAGCAAGGATTGAGAAACATCTGACATGTAAAATAAGTTCATATTCCCATGAAATACATGAGACATGCTCTGTTTTCAGAGCACAGGAGGCCAGTCAAGGACTCGGGTCTGTCAGATGGGTCACGGCTTCAGTTAAAGACAAAACCAAGACGACTTTTTTTCTTTTTTGCTTGACCAAATAAATATTTCACAAATGACTCAACATGAATTGTGATAATCCTAGAGAAGTTGAGCACCATAAAAAATATCTGTGGTGGTTCAGAAGAAAGAGAAATTACTTTGAGTTGAGGTGTCAGGGAAGACATCACAACTGTACGTTGTGAACGGTGTCAAGATGTTTCAAACATGGTTAGGAGCCAATGCTTCAGATAAGGTCATGATAGAAATTACTTTGTTCATTTTTTTTCTTCTCCATAAAAATCCCAGGGTCAGAGTCTACCCATTTTCACTTGCCTTAGTCCAATTCAGTTCAACAAAATGTATTGATCCAGGCACTACTAAGTTTTTAGCATATCACAATAAATAAGACAGACAGGACCTTGTTATATTGGCTGTGCTATACAACAACAATACGTTGTGGTAAAGGAAGAGTATCTTCCAGTCATATCAGAGAGTTCTAGTCATAGAAGAGAGCTGGGAAGTCTTTTTAAACTAAGTAAATTCTAAGTTGGGATCTTTTGAAAGACAGGTATACAGTAAGGTGAAGTGGGGGGCACTTCAAAGGTATAAGGGTGAGGATAAATAAAAGCAATGGCAATAATCCTGGCATGACTAGCACAGAGTACTAATTGTAGATCAGAATTTGGAGAATAACAAAGGGTTAAGATTATAAGGGTCCCTTTAATGCCATGTTGAGGAGTTTGAACTTTCCACAAGGTGATAGGACACCATAAAAGAGTGTTGAGCTATAGAATGACATGATCAGAGGGCAAAAATATTATTCTGTTGATACTTGGTGGGATATATTCAAGATGAGAAAGCAAGTTTTGAGATAGGAAATCCAATTAAGTGTTTGTAACACAGAAACTGATCCTATGAAATGGGGCAGTGATAGCAGTGAAAGAAACAGATGAGGTTCAAAGGTAATTTGGAGGTGCAAAAGGTGTAAGACTTGGAGTTTCCTTACATGTTGTCTGTGAAGAGGAAGAAAAAGGAATCTGGGATAACTGAGGGTCTGGCTCCATCTTTGTTCAAGAAAAAGCATTTGCAGTACCTGACACTGACCTATAGAACTTACTACTTCAGTTTTATATCCCTCTTGCCTCCAATTCTGCTATTGAAATAACCATTCACACACACACACACACACACACACACACACACACACACACACACACACACACACACAACTCTTTGGCTCTACTGAGACCACCGATGCAAAGTCAATTTGCTTCACGGCCCTTGAGAAGAGGGTTGAGTTTGAGGATTTCATTGTGTAAATGGCTGAGGGCTGCCACTGAAACGAGCTGTGGCACATTCACAACTATCTCAGCATTACAAAATGGAAAAGGCAAGGCTGTTTGCATGCCTCTGTCTCCCAGCTTTGGACAAGAAACCACTTTCACCTTATAGATCCATTCATCCTTCCAAATGATCCCACTTAATGTATGACTCATATTCATTCAACTGCTGTACTTGGAACATTTAGAGGATCCATGGGCCATTTACTTCTTTTAGAGATTGTTAGCAATGCTATCCTGGGGATTTATGCTTCCTTTACGGTGTTTCTTGAACTGTGAGGTGGCTCTTTGCTATTCATTTATCCTAGTCCCAGAAAAGCCAAAGCAGAAATAAGAAAAAAATAGTGAGGGAGGCAAAGTTTGTATTTGTTGTTTATACATTGAACATTGGCAAAACAGTATTCTGTATTCAAAAGATAAATATTTGGTGAGGTATGTATCAGCTATAGAATTACTCAGTGAAAAGAAATTTGATCTGTATTCTTATTGATTCCATACATCATCTTTATTGAAAGACATGCGTGGCTTGCTATGAAAGCGATGTGTTGTGCATTCTCTTGCTGTGCTTTTACTCCATACATTATAAAATTTTCTCTTTCAGTGTAATAGCCAAACATTAAGTGCTATTCTATTTAAAAATTGCAGTATCCTTTTTCTTTTGCTGTCCCTTGCCATTAGACCGTAAAACCCTCTGTAATATCACAAATTACTTTCTCTCCATATGCTAATTTCTTACCTAGTTTCCAATCATAGTAGATATTTGAGCTGTATTTAAAAATTTCACTGAATTTCCTTTTCTAGCCACTCTCATACTGAACCCTCTTAAAGACACTTTTTTAAAAGTTGTCTTACCACTATGAACCATTTTTTTCTTTCTCTTTACAATGTCACTTCTAGAGTCTAAAGCTCTTGCAGAGTTAACATTCCTTTGGTAGGTTTTAATCTACTTGAGTTTGAAGTTATTATCTTGAACCCATCCATCCTTGGCATTTCCAAATGCAGTAAAAGAGTTGCAGAAATTTGTGCATAATTATGGATAATAGAAATAAGTTCATTTATAGGAAATGTAGGTGTAACTCTTCAATCAACATTTTTTTCATTGTGTATCTATAAGTAGATATACAAAAGAACCAGTCCCTGTCTTAAGAAGATTTGTAGGGAAAAATCCAGGGAGTTTCTTAGATAGAAAATAAAATATGATGATATTGACTGTATCCAGAAAAGGAAGAGAATTCTAGAGGTTGGAGTTATTGAAAATGCTTAATGTCATAGATAGTGCTTGGGCTGGAAATGAAGAATGAATAAAACTAAAATAGGCAGAGAGTGGATAGAGCAGAGGTGGCAAGGCAGGGAGGGAAAACAGTAGCTACTGCCAATGGAGAAACTGGCCTAAAAAAACAGATGAACTAGCCTCAGGTTATAGCAGACACCTCATCTAGTGAAATCATACACATGGGCACCTCCACATTGTGCTCAGAGGTGTGCCTGCATTTCGAGACTTGGGTATGGGTTTGATTGTCAGCTCTATGTATCCGATCTTATTGGATAAACTGTAGCTATATATCCCATTTTGCTGATTTTAGTTTTATTTAACTTGCTTACTTCATCCAAGATCCTGGCCTCTTTGAGCTATACTGGAGACAGTTTTTGTTTTATTTATCTCCTTGATTCATTTTGCTGATTTTGTTTGATTTATGAACCTACCCCATGCTCTGGTCCTCATAGTATAGCAAGAGATATAAGATGGAAACAGATTTATTTTGAGTTACTAATGGGCTTTCAAACTTGAGAATTTATTTTCAAAGATATACGAGGTCTGTCAAGACAGTGTCCAGCTGTGTTATATGAAAAAGACATTTACTGGAGAATTTACAGGATACAAGAAACATTGTACATAAGACAATGATGCCTCAGTCCCATTCAAAGTAGGCACCTTGGGACCTCACGCAGTTCTCTCAACATCTCTTCCACTGTTCAAAACACTCTGCAAAATCCTTTGTTGGAACTGCCATCAGCTGCCTCATTATATTTTCCTGAATCTCATTGACAGTCTGAAATCTCTTCCCTTTCAAAGGTGATTTTAGTTTGGGAAAAGCCAGAAGTCACAGGGTGCCAAATCTGGGCTTTAGAGGGTCTGAGTCATCTGGGTGATTTGAAGTTTTACCAAAAAACTGCACAAAAGGTGGTGCATGAGTGGGTGCGTTGTCGTGATGAAGCTGCCAATAACCAGTTGCCCAGAACTGTGGCCATTTTTGTCATATTGCATCTCTCAACCAATGAAGAACACGGAGGTAGCACTCCTTATTAATTGTTTGGCCTGTGGGGGCATACTCCTGATGGACAACATCTTCCCAATCAAAAAACCAGTTAACATGGTCTTAATCTTCCTTTGACTTTGCTGGCCTTCTTCTGGTTTGAGAAACAGGCAACTTCCATAGATACGCCTGGGCCTTTGTTTCCGGGTCATAGCCATAGACCCAGGATTCATCTCCAGTTATGACCTTCGTAAGGAAATCTGGCTCATTGGTAGCGGTTTGAATCAAGTCATTGACAGCTGCAGCACGATGTTTCTTCTGCTCTGGTAGCAGAAGCTGCAGAACAAATTTTGCCACAACGTGTTTCCTGCCAAGATCCTGTGTCAGAATCTCAGACACAGTAGTTTTTGGAATCCCCAGATCAGCTTCTAGGTCTCTCACTGTCAGTTGCCGATCTTTGTTGATTGCAGTCCATACTTGTCCAACATTTTAGCTGTTCTGCTTGTTACAAACCTGACAGAACATGGATCACACAAGAGATTCTCAACCATCTTTGAAGTGTTTCTGCCATATTTGTATTTGTGCTACACTCATTGCATCATCTCTGAAAGCCTGAATCATCTGAATAGTTTCCACAGAGGAGTGTTCAAGCTTAATGTAAAATGTGATGCAGATTCATTGCTCTACTCACTCAGTCGTTTTGAATGTGACAGCCACACAGCACATACACAAGCTCACTCAATGGCGTCTACCACCCCCACTGACTAGTACAGTGAAGTTGTCATTGTTCATGCGTATGTATTCTAGTCCGCCCTCCTTGGATTCCAGGTTACATCTATGTTGTGCAAACTGTTCTCATACTAATAGTGGATAGACTTTTTTCCAGA
The DNA here is from genome assembly GCA_004026765.1 of Micronycteris hirsuta. Classification (NCBI taxonomy): domain Eukaryota; kingdom Metazoa; phylum Chordata; class Mammalia; order Chiroptera; family Phyllostomidae; genus Micronycteris; species Micronycteris hirsuta. The sequence goes on from PVJI01008430.1 coordinate 63,314, forward strand.
GAGACCTTGTATATGGCTTCTCTCTAAGAACTTGCTTTTAGTTTGGTTTATTATACATTTTTAAAATGAAGATAATAAAAGCTACTTTCAATATGTTTTACAACTTCCAGAACCCTTAGCTATCATAAAACAGCAAAAAATTGAATAATCTTGAAATGGATGACTTTGATAATCTGTCACTCAGTCAGTTCATAAATATATATAAGACATTGTACTAGGTCATGGTCCAATAAGGAAAAAAAATTCCTTAGGAAGCTCGCATGTTACTGTCTGGAAGGAGAAAATAAACACAAAAATAATTGAATAATCTAATTCCATGTCTTATAGAGCTTAGAAGGGTGGGCAGGTGCTACTTTAGCTAAGATGTTCAGTAGAAGTACCTCTCAGGAAGCGATAATGAAAATGGGAGGCAACATTTAAGTTGAAACAAGACAGATGAAAAGGAATCAGTCATACAAATTATTGGGGGAAGAATATAAGCAAGTACAACAAATGCAAAGGCCAAAGTGGGAATGAGCTTTATGAACTCAGGGGACAGAAATAAGGACAGCATGGTTTGTATAAAGTAGGAGTAAAAATGAAAATAAAAACTTGAATACAACAAGACTAAAAATGAAATGAAAAATACATATATTGACATTTTAGATTTCTGCACAGGTAGGTATTTTTCCCATGTACATTAAAAAATGGCTCAGTTTTTATAACATATTTTGATGTGTTGTGGCATTTCTATTTACTTTTCTGCTTACCTTTATGAGTTAACTGAAGGTCAGATATTTTGAAAGACTAAATCAATTTTTAATCCTGTGGCAAGACTTTGGCTTACAGCAAATTTATCACTTATTGAAAATCAAAGTAATTTTCTTCCTATTTAATATTTAAAATGTAAAACTTTTCATCCTTATTACATTTTCCATCAGGCTTCAAGTTTATGATGCTATATGTAGGCAATGCTAAGTGAAGGAAATGCTAATAAAATGTAACCAGGGGTTCATCTATGTAAATACAAAATGGATGTGAGTACAGCTTTTTCTCAGCACGAGTTGATGAATTTTGTAGTTTTTAGTTGTGAGTTTGAATCCTAGAAATTATCCTTATTAGTTCTGTAAAGTCAGACAAATACTAAGGAATCTTATGGTGTTCATATCCCTCATCAGCACAATGAAAGATCACCTTAGGAGGGTTTTATGAGGATTAAATAAGAAGAGGAAATATGTGGAAGTATCTAATTCAATGCTTGGCCCATTCCATATTGCACAATAAACGAGTAAGTTTGTGGATGTGAATGTGGTTATCTATCTCCTTATCTTTCTTTCTTTTTTTAAAAGTGTTTTTTTAAAAAAAATTTATTTATTTATTTTTACAGAGAGGGAAAAGGAGGAAGAAAGAGAGGGAGAGAAACATCAAAGTGTGGTTGCTCTCACGTCCCTCCTACTGGGCACCTGGTTCACAACCCAGGCATGTGCTGTGACTGGTGAACTAGTGACCTGTTGGTTCACAGGCTGGTGCTAACTCCACTGAACCACACCAGCCAGGTCCTCTTTATCTTTCTTTAACGTTTTTTGATGCCTAAAGTTCAAGGATTCATTTGTCTACAGAAAGTAGTTCTGCTCTGATTCAAACGGGGTTTACCGTGTCAAGTGGATATGGGATATTTGCATCAGAAAACTGTTTAGGGGCCAAACCTCTTTGTTGGGTGATCATTAAATTATATATTTTGGGACCCATTACTATTCTTTATATTGTTTTAGCCAGCACATCTTTGGACAAAGAAGATTGGCTACCTAATGGGAAGCTTAACTTTTGCCAAGGTCACCTAAGATATTTCTTTCTGCTCCATGTTCTCATTTGCAAACACCTTCTAAAATGCTGTTTTTACCTTGGCCTATTGACAGAAAATACCCCAGTCCTCAATTATGGAACTCACAACTAATTTCTCATTATTTTACCTGTTCTGTATAAAAGAATCTGCATTTAGCATCTATTTTTACTCTTCTCCAGCTTTCATGTATTTGACTTTGCAAAACTCGACTGATTTTCTAAGCTGATCCTTGACTGGGTTACTCACTAGCTTTGCTCCTCTAGACAGAATCTACAACCTAGGGACCTTTGCTCCTTCTGAGACTTCTACTTTTTTGGTTGCTTTCAATTACTTTTAATTTTTGGATGTAGCAAGTTGTCAGTGAATTCTTTTTCTGCTCACAGTGTAAATAGGATAGATTGCTGAAATCAAGAGGCAACTGGAGAAGAATTGATAGGCATGATGTGATTCCAAAATCACAAAATAATACTGTTTTTAAAGCATTTATTTTAAATTAATCATACTATATTTTGCACTTGTCATTTTAAATATGCTAAATTCTTTTTGGCTGAAGACATTTTTTATCCTTTCTCTGTATTTCGTGGTGTTGAAAGCAAACCAAAGTGTGGGGGAGTAGTTTGATTCATATCAACATCATCGAAGTATTTACTAAACACTTGATCTTGAATGGTGTCTTGCTTGTTTCAACAAGTTAAGTGTGAGCTGCTCAGCTTTTTTAATATTTAAAAATTGAAGCAAACTTTATGCTATTTTGGGATGCTGCTGGCAGTGTCCTCTTTTTCTTACTCTTGCCTTACCTCTCTTTTTCTTTCTGTCTCTCAATGTAAGTGCTATAGTGGAGAGATATGATATTTAAACTAATAGGTATGGTAAAAATACAGTAAATGCTATGGTAAAGGTATGCAAAGTACTGTGGGAACATAGTGAGTAGAACGACTTCTTTCTTTCTCCAGAGTTTAGCGAGAAGTTAAAGATCAAGTTGAGCCTTCAAGTATGTGTTATGAATGTGTTAGGTAGACAGGGGAGATGGAAATTCTAAGAAGACATAATGGTCGATGATGACAGTATTAGTCAGTGATCTTGAGAGAAACAGAACTAATAGATTATTTGTTTGTTTGTTTGTTTATTATGAGGAATTGGCTCATGTAATTACGGAGGCTAAAAAGTTTCATGATGTATTGTCAGCAAGCTGGAGACCCAGGAAAGACAATGGCATACTTTCAGTCCAAGTCTGAAGGCCTGAGAACTAGGGGAACCAATGGTATAAATCTCAGTCCAAGTGCTGAAGACTGATATCCTGGCTCAATGGGGCAGCAGGTAACAACAGAAGTAAATTCCTCCATTCTCTGCCCTCTGATCTACTAAGGCTCTCAATGGATTGAGTAACACCCAAGCATATTGGGGAGAGCAAGCTACTTTACCAAGTCCACAAATTCAAATGCCAGTCTCATCTGAAAACACCCTCATAGACACAAAAAGAATAACGTTTAATCTGGACACCCCAAAGACCATTCAGGTTGACATAAAATTAACCATCAGTAGAAAACAGTGAGTTGTTCATTGTGACTAAGCAACTTGGAAGTCTCCAAATATCTTACAAATACCTGTGACTTTTCTGAAAATTCTTCCTAATCCACAAATGTCTGGTCAGGTGGAAACTTTATGCAGAAATGTGTAAACTGAGTTGCTTACATTTCTAAGCACAACTAATCCTCTGCAAGAGAAGAAAAAAAGATATAATTTGAGAGCTCAAAATACTGGACTGAAAAGACATCTATTTTACTGTCTGTCAACCTGTAACCTTCCAGTCACCTGCAACTTTTTTGAAATGCTTGAGCAACTTTTTGATTACTCCTGAGGCTCAGCGCCCTTAAAAAAAATTATCAGTCTTCTAGCCCTCCATGTAGAGGTGAGGCTACAGTTCTAAAAAGTGAAGTGTTCCTCTCGTGTTCACAGACTTAATAAATGGTAGAGCCAAAGACAACAGCTCATTATTTTGTTTATTATTATGACTATTCTCTAATGGCTGATATAAAATAAGGGAGAATAAGATAATGAATCTTAACTATCTCCAAAGAATATGAGCAAAATCAGAGAGTTATACTTCACTTGAGTGTCCCAAGAGAAAAGTCATTCCTCAGACAAACCAGTGTGGGTGCGATGGAATCAGTTAACTTTCTTCTGTGGATGTCTTCACTTTTCTGCTGTCTAGACTCCCTCATTAAGTGGTATCAAGTCAGTTCCTAGATCTTTGCCTGGTGCAATATCTGCTTATGACTCCTCCATAGATTGTGTATTCTCTGAAGGTCAAGTTTTCTATCTCTAGCATAATTTAAAATAAAATACGATATGAACAAGTATAAATCAAAGATTAAAACTACCATGTTTCTTTAAGAATCATGCCCATCATTGGTCATCCATCAAGCACTCTATGTCTTCTTATTTGTCCCTTTCCCTCTGTTCATGAACACATTCCTGTTTTCTATCTGTTGCTCCTTATCTGTTAATTCATTCCTGCATCTATGCATCAAAATGTTTTTTTCTTTTATTCAGCTATACAAGCATCCTCTTCTGTTATCGTCAAATATTGTTTTCTGCACTAAATAAAATTTTGGAATACAGAAAAGAATAACATAGTTGTTAACGACAACATTTTTTAAAAGACTTATTTTCCTACTCTAACTTTGTGTTCCTAGAGTAAAAAATCTACATTAAATAAAACTCTTTTATTTTTTAAAAATGTATGAATCCTAGAGCGCGCAGAAGTAAGAAGCACTACCCTGCTGTCCATGTGTTTGCTGGGCGCTGGTTAGCTGATTCGTCCACATGTCCTGATCAAGGGCGGAACCCACAATCTTGGCACATCGGGATGATGTTCCCACCAACTGAATTACCCCATCAAGGCAAAACTCTTTCATTTTATAATTCATATTATTTTATTTTTAAATTTTCAAATGACAAATGACCATACAAGGAAATTCAGAGAGATATAAAAAGGCATATGGATACCAATTGCTCGTAATCTTTCAACTTTGAAGTAAGCACCATTATATTTTTACTAAAATTTTCTAAATTGTTTTTCCTCTATGGACATTTTAGGAGCTCAGACAATGTTTTGGAGGCTTCCTCTATTAGGAGTGGTGAGATGATCCCTAAATTTGTGGGGTGATTGTTAAAATAACAGGTGACTGGACAACTCCTTCCTGGAGCATTGGTGTCTCTGGGGTGTTCATTGCGTATTTTGAAGTTTGAGAATCACTGCTACACAAATATGCTGACATTTTGATAGTATTCCTATTTTTTTTTGTCTTTCTAAAATCTTAGCTAATAATCTACCTGTGGAGAAATGGCTTCAATTTTTTTTCACTCATTCCATTAATATTTGGTTTTTAATCAAAATGGAACAAAAAGCTCAATAAAAATAGCACTTTATCATAGCTAATGCTCTCTCTGAATCCCTAGCATATATTATAAAGACCACACGAGTTCCGTATCCTGCTGTAAAAATCACAGCCGCGTCTGCCCGCAACATCCCGGAACAGCAAGAGGGCGCTGGCAGTCTTCTCTCTCTTTTCTTCACTGAGAAATGTGATGGTGGCTTCTTGGTCCCAAGGTTTTGCCTCTCAGCACGTTGTAGGCCGAGTTGGAAACAGATGAGATGATGTGTAAGGCAGATGATAACTGTCAACAGGCTTCAGAGGAAATTAAATATTTGAGAAAAATTTGGTAATATTTGTTAACTGTTGCTTGAAAATTTCTTCAGTTCACACTAATGATATAACATTCTGAAAGTCACTCTTGGTATCAAAGAAAGGCAGACAGTACCATCCTGCATCTCATGCAGGATTTTGTGGAAGGTTGGGGGAACAGGGAAGCAGCTGGCTGCTTCCTCTACTTGAGGAAAAAAAGGAAAAATGGGGACAACTGTAATTGAACAACAATAAAAAAAATCATTCACTTTTATTTTTGACAGAAAAAAGCAGAGCAAATATTTATTTGGGTGCCATTTTCATGTGCCAGAGGTGTACAGTATTTCAGAGAATAGCTTTTCTGGATCTGAGTAATAGAACAACTAACTTTAAGGAAAAGGAAGAGACTGTTCGTAATAAAGTAGATCAATGTAGAACTTTATTGTAGCAATGTGTGGATTCCATGGCAAACACTAAGCTAAGAGCTTCATATATATTTTTTTACTTAAATTGTAAATACTGAGTCTAATTTCTTGATTAACTCTTTTACTTATATTTGTCTACTTATTTATTGTCTTTCTCCATCATGAGAATGTAAGCATTGTCATCCTAGTGCCTAGTGTGTTTGGTGTATGAAAGACCCAGGAATACACCCTAAACTTGAACTCGCAGGCGTCCTGGGGAAGAATTGTTGCCTACGTGGCAGCGGTTCTGTTTCTCCTGAAGGCAGCTCCCAGTGCTCCACTCACTTGTTGGGAAGTGTTATATTTCATTCCCAGTAAAAATATAGTCAAAAACATCACCTACGGCTCTCCAGGGATCAGGCTTTAACTTTCTTACCTAGTCTTTCACACTTTCATACATATATTTTCCCACTTCTGGGCCTCTGCATTTTCATTCTCCTAACCTAAATACTCCTCATTGCTCTTGAAATCCTACTTAGCCTGCATGCCAATCTCTGTTTAAGAGCCATTCACTAATTTCCCTGGATAGAAATAGCTTTCCAGACTCAGAAATGTCAACAGCTTTTGTAAACTGTCTCAGGACGCTTTTCACACGGTGTCTTACATCATTTCATTGCTGTCTGGTCTCCATGTGCGTGTGTTTTGCTTCATACTAGATGATTACCTTGAGAAAAGTAATCATGTTCCCCAGTCAGCCACGTACGAAATAAGTGCTCAGTATTTCTTTCTTGAACAAATAACTGGACATATGGGGGAAAAGCCTGGAATGGAAACTTTATTATATTTACCCAGAAAAAACATTTCCTAGAATAAAAAACTACCAACAAGGCAGAGCTATCTTCTCTTTATGTATGTTATGAGATGATTTTCTGTATATTTCTAGTAGTCTAAGAGTAAGATATTATTTATAATTAACTATTTAAGTATTCTGAAAGTTTGCATAATTTGAATAACTAACATAAGCCAAGTAAATGTTTATTTTCAGTAATTAAATTACATTAAAAATGTTTAATATATCTTTATGTAGGTTCATTCAGAATTTCTAAAATTATTTGAAGATGACTATCAAAAGTGGAAATTTATCTTTCTCATCATAGAATACAATCAATATATAAACTGTTAAAATTCTATGATAGTAAAGATATTTTTCAAACAGTCTATGCTGAATGGTTTATGTATATGTATTAAATATGTGTACTAGAAAATTTTATACAGGAATTTATGTAATTTTGTAATGTGTATTATCTAAACTGTCTTCAAATTGCACATTAATTGTGAGAGTATTTTCAGTACATAGGATAGTTTATAGCTCTGAACATAAAGTATCAAGAAATGTTTTGATAACGGTATAGATAATTGGGCCAAAATGGGTTATTGAAGTGTAAGCTGTGAATCCTTATTATGCCATTTAAATATTTTAAAACTGTTGTAATAAACCAACATTACTTGCCTGTAAATTATCTGTGATCATGGTTGAAGACAGAATTTGAGATTCAATGGATTGTCCTGTCTGATTCAGGTGACATTTCTCCATTAAAAATAATTTTTTGAAGAAACTTTTATTAAGCACTTTCCTTGTATTAGGTGACATGTGTTTAGGGAAATGGAAATGATTAACACGTTGGATGTGACTTCTGGAAGACTAGAGCACAGATGACACTGGAACAAGCAAACTGTTTCTTTAGATGATACTCCTGGTTCACAATTTTTATTAGTGTTCCTACTTTGCTGTTCTATTTCATTTACTAATATATAGAAAAATTAGTTTAAAAATGGCATATCTATATGTCAAGTTTATAAGAACATAAAATTTCTCACAAAGGCACATTCTGTAAAGTTGACATTTTTTTCCCTGGTGGGCTCCATATAGGATCCAAATAATTAGGTCCTAGAAGAAAAGCTTATGAGGATGTGGGTACTCTTTCTTTTCCTTTTCTTTCTTGTTTTTGTCTTTTCTTCTTTTTTCTGTTTTTTTTTTTTTTTTTTTTTTTTTTTTTTTTTTTTTTTTTTTTTTTTTTTTTTTTTTTTTTTTTTTTTTTTTTTTTTTTTTTTTTTTTTTTTTTTTT
>PVJI01008431.1:0-71269 GCA_004026765.1 Micronycteris hirsuta
GACAATATATTTCCAAACTTCGGTCAGACAGCTGATAAAAGTCTCTCGTGACTTTCTCGTAGACAGCAATTGGAAAATTGTGCGCACTAGATACGCTTTTATTGAGAAGGACTCATAACCATGGAATACCTACCCTGAGGAGCGCTGACGGGCGGTAACTCAGAGGAAGCCTGCAAGGGCGGGCAACAAGCCTCTAGCCTGAGCCTGTTACTTTGGATATTTTTATCAATAGTATAAAGGGCAGACGATGCATCGTTGAGAGGGGTACTGGTTTGGTTATAGAATTAGGGCTCAGACAGACTGAAATAATTGGTGTGATCTAATAGAACAAAACTTAATTGGAATAAATGAAAAGTTTTGGATTTCAGTTGAATAAATCAATGACACAAGGTGAAAAGTACTTAAGGATTTTAGGAGACTAAAAGTACCGTATAGTCAATCGGAATCAAGCCATGGGAAGAGGCCCATGGCTCCCCGCTGCCTGTGACCAGGTCCTGCCATAGGATCAGCTCCAGGTGTGTTCCAGCAACTAGTCACTTGACAGATTCTGGAATGTGCCTTGTCTTTGCACACCTCATAACACTGCATGCATTGTTCCGCTTCCTTCTCCTCTAGCACACCCCGAGATTCCTGAGCATGCTTTAAGATCCGGTCGAGCAGCTCCACCTGGGTGGAGCCTTTTGAAAGCCCGACTCCCTCTGCTCCTCTTGGCACTCACCATGTCTTGTTCAAATGACCAAGTCCCCGTCTGTCTGCTTCACTGCACTGTACACTCCTCAAGGACAAGCGCTCTCTCATTCACAGAGTAGGTGCTCCACAAATGTTTGCAGAAAGGGTCTGGCTAAAGGGGCCTCCGGTCTTTGCTGTGTCTGACCCAGGGAGGCAGAAATCATCATTCTGCCCACACAGTGTTGTCAGACGGCCTGAGCACGGGTTTCAGTTCTGGGTCCCACACTTCCAAAGTGGCAACTGAGGCAGGATGAGTGGACTCCACTAAAGGGCAGGCTGGGTGCTCTGTCACGTGAGGAAAAGCAAGCAGATGGAATGTTCCATCAGGAAGAGAGGAGGCTTAGACGGGGCTGTGAGAGCTGCTGTTAAACGTGTGGGAGAATGACAGCGTGTGGCCCCTCGCTGGCTGGGGGTGGGGTCAGGGTCCTCTGAGCACTCAGGGGAACCCTGGACATACTCGGTTTTCACGGAATGGGAAGCCGTACAGGGGGCGGTGAAGGGCTCCGCTTGAGACTCAGATTCTTGGATCTGAATCCCGGCTGGGCCTTGAGTAGATTTGCCTAACTTCCTTGTCTGTTTGCTTATCTGTGAAATGGTGATAATAATATTACCCACCTCAGGGGGCTTAAATGTGTTCAGGACAAAGTCTGCCATATTCCGTAAGTGTTCATTTAAAAGTGTCACAGGGTGTGCCGTCCTGCAAAGCATTCTCTCTAGAGGGCTGCAGCCGCCAGAGTCAGCTCCCCTGAGTGGGCCAGAGCCCTGGCCTGTGAGCACCTAGCGTCTAGGGCTCCTTCTTTTGCCTCTTTGCCTGAGCCCCCTACAATCAGAGCCCAGCGTCTGGTTGGAGAACCAGCCCAGTCTGGCCCAAGCCCACCCTTAACAAGCGTGGGGGCTGTGGTGAGAGTACCAATGGCAGCCCCTGATTCATGAAGGTTACAAATCAAGCTAATGACTGCTACATAAAAAATATGTTCCATCCTCATAACTCAACAGTTACACCTTCATAACAGCCTGGAAGGCCAGGTTTAATTTTAGAACTCCTTGACATTCTGTGCCAGAATGTTGTGGCATGTGGGGAACTGGCCATACCCCCCGGCACCTGGTGCACAGCCTGTCCCCCTTCTTTTCACACCCCAGACGTGTCCCTCGCTATGAGGGGCTGTCACATGCCGGTGTGTGTACACACCAGTTGTGTGGTGTGTCAGCTGTGTTCACAGCCACAGTCTTTTCCCTTCTCTTCCCGCTCCCCTGCAAAGTGTCGCCCCTGAGGACTTCAGGTGCTTGCGCTCGGGGTGTGATCTACCCTGGAGGACAGACCAGAGAAAAGACTAATCGACCCCGCACACATGTTCCGGGCTGTTTGCATGGGGAATTCGGGTGTCCTGCACACCCAGATCAAGGGGGTGGGGGGTGGGGAGTGGGTGGCCAGTTCCCCTTGTCTCTTGGAACCCTGGCCTTTCAAGAGTGAGGCCCAGAGCGGCACGCCCCAGCCCAGGCCTGAGGCAGCGCTGTGTCTGTTAGCCCTGGAGGCCCGTCTGCCCCCACGCTACTGCCGCCTGCACGGTGGGCTTAGAGCAGGGCCCTGTGTTTGCCACCAGGGAGCACAGCGTTGCTTAGAAAGAGGGAGGGCAGTATGTTAAGCCCAGAGTCAGTGTAGAGAGACAGAGGGTGGTGACAGCAAGCAGGGCAATGCCTGAGGCCTGCAGCCAGGAGAACGCCTCCCTGAGCCCAGAGGAGGCTTCAGTGTGGGGAGGCCAGGGTGTCAGGGTCAGGCCGTCCAGTCTCCAGTGCTGGACCTGGGCCTGCTCGCCCTCCGGCCTGCTGCCCAGCTTCCCCTGGGCCCTGCAGGCTGCACTTTCAAGGGTGCTGGGTCAGCAGGCTGCTGGCCAGGTGTCTCCTAGGAGAGTCTTTGGCAAGAGATTGGAGGTGTGTGTGGGTGGGAGGAAGCAGGGAGTGTCCTCCTCTCTTTCTCGGCCTTGGGTGCCATCTCTGGCAGCAGCTGCATTTGGCCTGGTTTGTGGCCTGGTTTTCTTCCGGTGACTTTGGTGCCTGGCCTTGGAGAGCCGTCTCCTCCCTGTGTTCTTCCGGCCTCAGGCGGCGGTGGCTTCCTGCTGCTGCTCATCTCCGGGTTGCCTCATCGTCCCTGGTTGACTCTCTAACCTTTCCCTTCACCTGCGTAATCAACTCCTTGCATTAAACTCCTCCCGTGTTATTTCCTCAGAAGTTGCTGCTTTCCTAATCCTGAAACCAATGCACATTGAGAGCTATTAGGTATCATTAGATTTCAACTATCATCAGTTTTGGTATTCAGACCCCGACTAATGCACACCCACTCCTTTCTATAGAGAGGAACTGGGTTTCCACGAGGCTACATACTTCTCTAGCGGCAGAACAACTAGGGTTTGAGTCGGTTTGTTTCACTCCCAGGCCTATTCCCTTTCCGCCTTGCTGCCTCTGGAGGTACTTCCTGGACAGCAAACCGGAAGCATTTGGAGCAGCGTGGGAAGCCTGTGGAAGGAGAGTTTGGGGGTGAGGATGGCTTCTGGCCTCCAAAAATTACTCCAGCACTTCGCTCCTCTTTGCTAGGGAGCCATCAATAAAATAGTGTTTTAAACTCTCATTTTAAGTATTTTTCAGAAAATTTGAATAGAAAGAAACCTCACCGAGCCTACACTAGACTGCCATTTAGACTGCTGGAAATAGATTTAAATTGTTCGTCTTAATGGAAGTGCTGGGTGAGGCGTTACGATTTTTTTGAGAAAGAAGGAGCCAGCTGAGAGGAAATGCCTGATGTAATTAGACAATATTAAGACTTAGTCCAGTTAATACCAAAGCAAACCATTCTGTCATTCTGGTCCCCCACCGCCCCGACCTGCCTATGCCAGTCACTTCTCTTTTGAAAGCTTATCTGGAGGCTCCTGGCTGACGCTCTTGTATCACCAGCTAGGTGGAGGTGGTTGATTCCCCAGGCAAAGGACTCAGGTCTTTCCCCAATTCAAGGGGAGGAGAGGGTGGGAAATTAGGTGTATGATATAAATTCTTTCAATTATATCATTTAAGAAATTTCGTTATTTAATTTTTATTAAAACCACCTGAAATTCTTATGTGGACCAGAGTCTAGACTAAAGTGAAATGAAATTTGACTTATCATGAGTTGACTCGTGCATAATTGGTGGTGTGTTCAAGATGGCAGGACTTCAGTCACTGTGCCCTAAACACAAGGTCCCCAGATTCTGTCCCCAGAGGGGAGCCATTGTGAGGGATGGTCACAGTGACCCTCAGCTTCCCAGACTCGTCCAGCCCAACTCACCTGACTCACCACATACGCTGGGCCAGGAGTCCTCCCAGCCCCTTCTGGGTTCAGAAAACATTGTGATCTCAGGCAGAGGCGCTGGCCCAGATAGGATGACCTACACACATCTCGAAGGGCATGGTTCTTGAGTGACCTGGCGGCATCGAAAGGATTGGAGAAGGGCCTTCCTCATGTGGGTATGGGGAGACAGACTCTGTCACTGGCCAGCGTCTTCTCTCCGTCCATTGCTCCTTGAACTAACGCAAAGGCAGCAAGAGCTGTGATGGACTGCTAAAGCTCACCAGTTTCATGGTTGGAGGCTGGCCACGGGGACAGCCTGTGTGAGGTCCAAGGCCTGGGAGTGGAAGGGGAATACCAACTGAGCACAACAGAGACACAGCCCGTCTTGCTGTGTGCTTTGCCAAAGACAAAAAACAATGCCTTGGGAATCAATAGTTGGTGGCATTTGAAGATCTCATCCCAAACCCCACCTCATTAAACCAGGCCCCTGTGTTCAATATTTGCTTTGCAGCCAGAGAGGGGTTAATGGGATCCAAACCCATCCCGTAGGCGATTGTCTTTTATCAATTGCAATAAGTCACCAGTATTGGCAGGTTGCAGGCCAGTTTTTCAGAACAGCCAATATTTAATAGACTAACACAGATGATTAAGTGAAACGATTTCTTGGAACAGCCCCAAAGATAGTGCTGAAAGTTGTCTCCGCTAATTATTGCAAACAAAAGAGTTGCCTCCTGATGCCACTTGCCAGTTTAAAGCTGGTTTCTGCCAAGATTAGGGCTTCTTAATCTAGGCCTTATGTGCCCAGAAAGTGGATCCACAGTGGGGCAGCGAGTGCTTTAGATTTACGAAACGCTGTGTGTATTTGTGTCTGTGTGCATCAGATTCCCAAGTGGATCCAGGACCCTACAGAGATAAGACAGCTGAGCTGGACTTTTGGTGCCATTTATTTTATAGGTCCATTTCTGCAATCTCTGACTAATTTTTCATTTTCATCGCTGCTTTCATCACCTTATCCTAGTTGGCGTATGGACCACTGCACCCAAGGTGACTTATTAAACTGTTTTTGTAGCTAAGAAGGAAACAGTATTGATCCTTTGGGAAGCTAACACCTATTGCCTGTCCCTCCCCTCCCCTGCCCAACACGGAAACATTAAAAAGTAAACCTGAACTAGTGTGGCGATGCTCAGCATCTTCAAAATAAAGGCGAACTGAGTTCCCCACGCACCCACAGATTACATTGGAAGTCGTATTTCCACGTCTGAGGACAGTGTCTATTCTGTGTCTCAGTGGGATCACTACTAACTAACACTTAGCTTCCTCTGGTGAGGTCTTTTCCTCCCCACACCCTGGCCCTTACTTGCCAATTAATACCTGTGAGTAACCACCTTATGAACAGCTTCTGATTTTGAATGTCAAGTTAACATTTTTCTCACTTTCCTTCACCCACGATTTCCTGAATTTTCAAGGTTTGGGCTTTCCCCTCTCTGCACTCTCATTCAGCTTAGAACTGGGCAGGGCTGGGGCAGTGAAGATTATTCAGGCGAACCTCTGAGTGAAGGACTTCTGCCTCCTTCCTCCCTAAATGTACGAGTCAGACGTAAGTAGAAAGGAGACAAGGGCTGGGCAAACAGGCTTACAGGCTGAAAGCTGCCTGTTTGTGAGCCCAGAATCGCGGTTCTGGGTGACAATAGGTCCTGACGCTCTCTGGCGTCTCCAGAAGACAAAGTACTCTTGTCCAGGAAGTTCAAAGTTCTTAGCACCTACACATTCATCATTCCTCATCCCGCGAAGCCCCACCTGGACGGGAGGTGGGGTGGGGGTGAGTCAGTGGCACCTGCGTGGTGCTGTGCTCCTGGAGGAACTTGCACCTGCGCCTCAGTCCATTTTTGTCCCAATGACCAGCTCACCTTGGGTGGATGGAGGCAATCAGATGACCTTCTTCCCCAGTGCCTGTCTTACTCTGCCATTGGCTGGGTGAACCTGGACAAGTCACTTAATTTCCTTCCACTGCCATCAAATGGAGATAATGATGCCTATATTATAGGAATGCTGCGGTGACTAACTTAGATGAAATACATGAAGTGGTTAGCATTCTAGCCCGGGCTTCTTCTCATTTGTAAAATGGGGATAATCATACCTAACAATAATATAACTCTACTTATTTATAGCCTACTGTGGGTTGGGCTCCGTGGAAGGCTGTGAATTTTAAAAAAAAATTATGTAGTGGGTAAAAGTTTTGAAATATGCCACTAAGACATAAGTAAAGTTGCATCAGGCTTTCCATCAGTTTGTCCTTTTGGAACCAAAGAGGTGGTGAATTGTGAAAGAGCTCTGAAATCAAATGCGTTTGGGAACCGCTGCAGCCTGTGGATTCCTCTTGGGGATTAGCATGTGAAAAGTGTGGTGGTGTTAGGAGGTGGGGCTTGGGGGGGTGGGTGATCAGATCCTGAAGGGGGAGCCCTCATGATGGGATTAGGTCCCTTAAAAAGAGACCCTCATCCCTTCTGCCCTGTGAGGACACAGGGAGAAGGCAACCTCCATGAATGAGGAAGTGAGCTCTCACCAGACATCAGATCTTGGACTTCCAGCCCCCAGAACAGTGAGAAATAAATTTCTGTTGTTTATAAGCTATTCCATCTCTGATATTTTGTTATAGCTGCCTGAATGGACTAAGACACTTAGTAACGAAGGAGAACCACCTGCTCATCTTAGTCAAGGCAGAGAAAGCATTTGATAAAATTCAGCACCTATTCATGACACAAACTAGAAAAACTAGAAACTTCTTCAAATTGATAAAGGGCATTTACAAAAAACCAACAGCTAGCATCATACTTAACAGTAAAAGATCCCTAAGGTTAGAAACAAGGCAAAGATGCCCGTTTCACTTCTATTCCACTTTGTAGTAGAGGTCTTCTCCATTGTAATCAAGCAGGAAAAAGAAATAGAAGGCATAAAGATCAAGAAGGGACAAATAAAACTGTCCCTGTTTGTAGGTGCTTTGACTGTTTATGTATAAAAGCCCAAGGAATCTACAAAATAACTAATAGAACTAGTAAATGAACTGAATAAGTTTGCAGGATACAAAATTATTATAAGAAAACCAACTTTATTTTTATATATTAGCCGCAAACATTTTGAAAATGAAATTTTGAAAATGCAAGTCCGTTGATAATAGTACTACAAACCATAAAATAATTAGAAATAAATCTAATAAAAGGAGTCTAAGTCTTCCATGCTGCGAACTGGAAATCATTATTGGGAGAAATTAAAGAAGATACAATTGAGTGGAAAAGCCATAGGAAGTTGGTTGATAGGAAGACTCACTGTCCTTTCCAAACTGATCTACAGATTCAACATGTGTTCAATCAACATCCCAGGAAGATCTTTTGTAAAGATTGACAAGCTTATTCTAAAATATATATGAAATGTAGAGGACAACGAATGACCAAAGTTAATTTCATAAAGAACAAAGTTGGAGGACTTAACTCTGCCTGATTTCAAGACATTATGAAGCTACAGTAGTCAAAACAACTGAGTATCAGCAAAGACATTCATGTATGCATGATTGGAGCAAAATAAAGAATCTGGCAATATACCCATACATATAGCAATAGGAGATTTGCAATAAAGGCACCAAAGCAATTCAATGGGGAAAAGAAAGTTTTCAATAAATAGTGCAAAGCAACTGAATACTGCATATTACAAAAGTAATCATCAACCTTACTGCACAGCACATAAAAAAAACTTGGAATGGACTATAGGCCTAAATGTAAAACCTAAAACCAGAACAACACATAGGAGGAAATCTTTGCACCCTTGAACTAGGCAAAGAGTTCTTAAACATGTCACATAAATGACAAAATAAATCGGTTTCATCAAAATTTAAAACTTTTGTCCCCAAAATATACTGATCAAAAAATGAAAAGGCCAACCACAATCTGGAAAAACTATTTACTACAAATATATCTGATGAAGGATTTGTTTCTAGATTATTTAAAAAACTTTTGTTAACTAAATTTTTAAAAAGATAAACAACCCAATTAAAAATGGTCAAAATATATGAACAGAAACTTTATGAAAAAAGACATAAAAATACACAGTAAGCACACGAAAAGATACTCAACATCATTACTCACAGAGAAATGCGAATTAAAAGCACAAGGAGACACCACAGCACCCCCATCAGAGCAACGTTGGAAAGACTGGCTGTTCTAAGTATTGGTGAGGTCACAGGGTGAACGGTATTATACTCTGTGGTAGAAATGTCAAACGATACGACTATTTTTGAAAAATAGTTTGGCAATCTCTTACAAAGTTAAATATGTATCTACCAAGTCACCCAGCCGTTCTGTTCCTAGGTGTTTACTCTGGAGAATGGAAAACATATGTCCACAGACGGGCTTGTCCACGAATGTTCATAGGAGCCTTATTTGAAATAGTCCCAAATGGGAAACAACCCAGATGTCCATCAATAGGTGAATGGGTAAAGAAATTGGGACGGATGCACATAATGGAATGCTACTCAGCTAAAAATGGAACAAGCTATCACTCCATGCAACAACACGGGTGAATATTAAAATCACTGTACGACGCCTCCCCTGAAAGACCTACGTCTGATCCCATTGTGTAAGGTTTGAAGCACGCACACTGATCTGTCGTGATGGAGCGCAGACCAGTGGCCGCCTCGGTGTCGGGTGGAGAGAGGGGTAGACTGCACGGGGCGGGGATCCCTGCGGTTACAGGATGTTCACTATCTTGCTTGTGGTGATGGTTTTATGAGAACAAACATTTGCTATAACTCATCAACTGGTGCAATACTATTTTTTGCAGTTTATTGAATGCCAGTTATACTTTTGTAAAGTTGAGAAAAATTATACCTGTCCTGGACCCTTTTGTTTGGAGCATGTTCCCAGCTTCCTAAGGGTCAGACCACCAAGCAGCAAAATAACTGAGAGACTTAAGGATTTGTGGAAGAGGGGCCACTAAAAGGTAGCAAGGGCCATCAGGATCAGGCTCATTTTCTGTTTATAAAGGGTTGTGGCTTGGGGAGTAAGGGAGCATGTAGGCGCGGGCAGAAGGACGCGTGAGCAGGCGGGTGTCTGAGGTGCTCTCGTGTGAAGGAGACTGGGAGGTGCGGAGGTGCACGCGCTGCAGGGGGTGCAGGTGGATGGCACTGGGAGACTGAATGACCCAGATGGTGTGGACAGAAGGCCTCCGGGTGATGTCCGCTGGCAGCCACCTGGCCCCACCCTGGCCCACTTCTGCTTGGCATTTTCATCAGTGACTTAGATGAGAACATAAATTACCTGCTTGTTAAACATGCAGTCAGCAATTATCAGCTGAGTCCTACAATGTAACAGGCTCTGTGCTGGCCCTACAAAGGGCTAGGTCATGGTGGAGACGACTGGGCCACCCGAGGCTCACACAGTGAGGAAAGGTGGCGGGAACTACATACTCACAAATCCCCCATTCGAGAGCTCCATTTGACACAAAGAGCTTGCTTGCGAGAAAAAGTGTGGAATTTCAGGGACAGCAAGGAGGAATGAGAGTAGGGGGTGGAGGATACAGGGTCAGGAGCCGAGAGGGCTTCCTGAGTCCACTTTGGACAGTGTGGCTCTGACTCCGAGAGAAGGGCAGCCCTGGGAGGTTGAGAGTGGGAGAGCGACTTAGTCAGACTGGTGGCTTTAATGGACGGCTCTGGCCCTGGAGGGAACATAGTGAAGAGGGAAGAGGCTGGTGCCCCAGGAGAGAGAGGACAGGGAGGGCCTGAGCTGGACAAGGGGTGGGGCACACGTTCACAGCTCCCAAATATGCTCCTCAACCCTGCCTCAGCCCCATCATCGTCACTGGGGCCTGTGACACTGAGCTGTCTACCTGGAGGGGGGAGGCAGCAGTTCTCCTGCTTTTTATTTTAAATATTTTTTAAAATTTATTTTTAGAGAGAGGGGAAGGGAGGGAGACAGAAAGGGAGAGAAAGAGCAATGTATGGTTGCCTCTCACATGGCCCTCACTGGGGACCTGGCCCGCAACCCAGGCATGTGCCCCGACTGGGAATCGAACCGGGACCCTCTGGTTCCCAGCCCGCGCTCAGTCCACTGAGCTACACCAGCCAGGGCAGTTCTCCTGCTTTTTGTCCCCACTCCCAGCCCTCCAGTTTAGGCTACTCATGT
Source organism: Micronycteris hirsuta (assembly GCA_004026765.1). NCBI lineage: Eukaryota > Metazoa > Chordata > Mammalia > Chiroptera > Phyllostomidae > Micronycteris > Micronycteris hirsuta. The sequence continues at coordinate 10,216 of PVJI01008431.1, forward strand.
CCTGGTGTGTCACCGTGAGTATTGTGTGTCTGAGCTTATGTCTAAGTGCCTTAATCTCTGCCCCTTAAAAAAGCATGGGGATTATGGTATTGACAGAGCTGGCTGCACATCTTGTTTCCACTGCTTCTTAGCTATGACTCTGGGCAAGTTACTAAACTTCCTGAGCCTCAGTTTGCTCACATATACAATGGGGATAAAAGTGTCTACCTCAGTAGGATTATTGTGAGGACTGGATGATATATGTATGCAAAGTGCTAGGTAAAACCCAGGCCTTTCTTCAGCCACCAATGAGTCAGCATTGCTTTATGGCTTTTGACTTTTGGGGCACAGAGGCAAATGATAATCAAATTAGAAAACGCTGGGAATGTTAAGAATCAAACAACATCTAAGGCGAGGGTGCCCCTGGGCGGATACAAGGTCCAGTGCTCAAATGGACCCAAAATGTCAATCGTGCCGAGGCTGAGGAACCCTGGGTTAGTGAGAAGGCTGGGTTCAAATTCCAGCTCTGTCACTGACAGCCCTGTGCCTTTGGGCAAGCTCCCCGTGCTCGTGGGACAAGAACAAGTTAGGAGCCCATGAGGCTGTTGTGGGCGCTGAGTAGTTCACAGCACGTGCAGTACTCAGCCCTGGGCCTGGCCCTGGCCCTGGGGAAAGCTACGCAGGAGTGTGGTATCGAACGATGCCCCCCAGAGGTCAAAGCTCCTCCCCAGCAGCTACCCTCACCCCAACGACTTCTCTTGTCTTGGCTACACATGACCATTCTGTTCAATGCACACAGCTTCCAGAGACTCTACCGTGCTGGTCTCTTTTCTGGAAGAATTCTAGTGGGCCAACAAGCCTCCCACGCTTGCACCCAACAAACCAATGTCCTGGAAGCACAGAGAGACCGTGCTGTTACCGTCCTGGCTACAGGAACCCTTTGGTAAATGCTGACTAAGGGGCCTGGCTTTCATAATAAGAGCGGAAGTGTTGCCATTGGCTACTGACATTTTGACCAGCTGGAACCTCCCTGTCTTTATCCCTCTGAGGAGGGGTCCCAGGGTGGAGGCAGTCCTGGAATCATAGAGAACATGGCTGTACGGTGATGTAAGGGCATATCAAAAATTAATTTCCCACTTAGCCTGAAAATTCAGTAAAACGAAACTCTGCTTCCCTTGAGGTCGCGTGGAGTGTCTGTTACTGAACTGGAAAGAACATCACAGAAAGGCAGTGTCACCAAGTCGGAGACGCTGACAACTGCAGGCCTGGTCCTCCCTTCCCTCAGCTCCCCGACGGGTCATTGGTCTGATTCGCTGTCTTTATCATTTCCTAAACTTCCCAGGGATTAGCCTCCTCTAGGAACAGGAGTTCGTAAAAGACCCTCCTTTGTCTAAGAGCTTCGCGCAGCAGCAGCAGCCTGTGGTGTGGCTGTTTGACACAGAAAAGGCGGGGTGGGGGGGTGGGTAGGGCTCTCGCTACTGTAAATAAAGAGCAAGTTCACTTCCAAACTTTTCGAGGGAGCCCACAGAAGCATTCCTCCCATAGACCTCTGAGGGGATCTGTTAAACTGTAATGGCTTCAATTTGGCCCAATTAACCTCACACTGGGCTAACTTCTGCCCTCGGCTGTGTTGTCAGCTACTGCTGACTCCAAGTGCAGTCATGGGCAGGTAACAGAGGAAACTAACCAGTGCATTAATGGGGAAAAATGTTAACCGTATCCCCCAAGCCTGAGGGAGAAACAACCCGGCTAAGGCCTGCCGATCAAAAGTGCACGCGCCACCCAGAAACCTTTGTGAAAGCCAGATCGAGGGGGAATGAAGTACACAGCCAGCTTCAGTCCTGAGTGAGTGAGTTCGCTGGTTTATGTTGTCAGCTGCCTTTTACTTGCAAAATATATTGAATGGCTATTATTTCCAGCTTCCTGTGGGTATAGGTCTGAACTGACTCCTTTCAAGTCATGTATCTATATCTGTATCTATATCTATATCATCTATATCTATATCTATGCCTATATTATTTTACTCAGTGTTCTTTGGAAATCCTTCATTCTAAGTTTATACTGTCAGTGTAAGGCTGCCCTTCCCAAGCGGGACGACAGCTTCTCTGCGGGAGACCCTGAGCCTGCTGTTTCCTTTTCCACTCAGCGTCCTTTCGTGGCATCGTCCACATCCAGGCTTAAGCGCCTCTCCACACCTGTTTGAATGATGGTTTTAACCGAAGGAGACGGTCTGTAACTAGATAATGGGAAATGGCCACAGAATGGTCGGCGCAGGGCCGGGAGAGCCGAGGCCCTTGCCCCAGCCACGCCTGTGATAGCAGGAGACGTGAGGACCCAGACCCCAGACTGTGTTCCACAGAAGCGTGGGTGCCAGAAGGTTAAGGTTGTGGGGAGTGTTGGGACGAGCTGAGCACACCCCAACCCCTCTTCCTGCTCAATTTGTTTAGGAAAATGCACTGTTCAGAAATGCTCAGCTGAGTTTTACAGATTGCACACACCTGTGGAGCCAACTGGATCCAGAACTGGAACTCCGCCCCCAGCAGCCCCAGGCTCCTCCCCAGCAGCGTCCCAGGAGCAGGGCTGCTCTCCCGGCTCCCAATAGTAGCTCATCGGTAGATTTTCTGTATTGAGGCCCCACACAGGTTTTTAAAGACTTTTTATTTTGAAATAATTATAGAGTCACAGGAAGTTGAAAATATATTATAGAGAGGCACATAGGGTTTTATATTCTCTTTAAATGTTCAAAATTCTTTTTTTAAAAAAAGTTTGAAACCAATGATGGAGTAGAAAAGCGATGGGTTTTGGAGTCAGCCTCACGGAATCGAGTTCAAATTCTGTCCTTTAGCCACTTGTGACCTAGACGTGTGCCTTAACTGTCCTGAGCGACAGATAGGGCTCAGACTGGCCAGGTGACAGTGTGTAAAGGCGTGCATAAGCTGTGGGCACTGCACAGGGCCAAGGCTTCTCCAGGGGAGGGATGGATGGAGCAGGCGCGGTCCAGCAGCGCCTGGCCTAGCTGCAGCTTCATCTGGTTTGCAGTCAGGCATCACTGGCACTCAGTACCCCAGCTCTCCCATTCCTCTGCCACCCACGCCCGCAGCAGCACCTCCCTCCAGCTGTTTGGGCAGGTGGGGTGTGGAGGAGTTGCAGCCTGGGTGGGAGGGTTGGGGAGGGCTGACTGAGCAGGTCTAGGAGGCCATGTCCTGCCCAGACTGCCCTTGGTCCCTCACCTGTGGGCTGGCCATTGTGAACTCAGCCCTGCTCACATGCCACCTGGAAAGCCACCGCACCCCCATTCTGGGGGCAGGGTGTGTGGCTCACTGCTCATTGAAGGAGAAGTCCCACTGTAGATGGGTGACTAAAGGCAACATCAAGGAGTGCCCTTACTAAATCAGAAAGAATCTGACCTCTATCATTACTGGGAGGGGAGCTGAGGGTGACTCTCGGCCGGCAGGCCCTGAGTCATCCCAGGGAAGACAAACCAAGCCCTCATGACCCATCTTAGAGGCTTGAACCTGGGCAGACAGGTGCCTGGAGCCACCCGAGAGATAATATCAGGGTGGGCCCGACCCACCAGCGATGAACAATGGACAAAAGCTGCACCTGCTATCTATGCTGCCCACCCCCTCCCCGCTGGACCGCCACACCTCCAGGGCAGTGAAGGGAGTGGACATTGAGGAAGGACTTGTTCCTCTGGTTGTCTGCCATCTTTCAGGATTCAAAATGAGGCCCACACCAGTGCCGCCTCTGGGAAAGCCTCCCCTTCCCTTCCTTGGTGGTTAACCTTCCCCAGACAGTTTGGAGAGGACAGCTTAAGCCCAAGATCAGGAAGCACTGGGCCAGAAGGTGTGAAGATGCTGCTGGTGATAATGATAATAATGACAGTAATAGATGGGCTGGGGTGGAGGAGCAGGGAGGCAGAGAGGACAGGTGCTGGGAGGTGGCCTCCAGTGGCCTGGACACCCTGCCACTAGTGATGGGCAATTCCTTACTGGATCCCTATAACCGTGGACTGCGCAGGCTGCTTTGCATGTGTTGCATCATTTCGTCCTCCCAATAACCCCACGGAGGTCATGGTCATTATTGTGATGCCCTTTAAGTAGCTTGCCCGAGGTCATGTAGCTGGTATGTGGCCAAGCGGGAACGTGACCTGTCTGTGTGGCTCCCAGGCCCACTCCTCGTCCCCCTGCTGGTTTCTTGTCCACCACACAGAGGAGCAAGAGCCTTCTCAACTCTAACTTCCTATTCCGGAAAGGGTTTATTCCTCGCTAACTGCCCGCTATGCTTGTTGAGAATACCAACATCCCTTAAAGCGTAAGGTATTGCTCACATCAGGGGTACTGGTGTTTCTGTGGGGGTCTGGGTGTTAAAAGAGTGACCAACAGTTTGGTAGGGCTGTGATTCTCAAAGTGAGGTGCCGGCTGGCAGTGCACAGGCGGTGTGGACGCGTAGTCTCTCTGCGCTCAGTGGTGCTTCTCAGACTTCAGGGGCATCGCATTCACTGGGGGCTTGTTCAAACACAGACTTCTAGCCACAAGCCACATCTGTCTATTCTGTGGGTCTGGAGTGGGGCCTGAGAATTTGCATTTTTAAACAATTTCCCAAGGGCTGCTGATGCTGCTGGCCTGGGCACCGCACTTTGAGAACCGCTGCCTGGTCGCAATTTTCTACAGGATGTGACGAGCAGGCATTATTCATGTCTCCATCTTGTAGATGAAGAAACTGATGTGCAGGGAGGTTAGGTAGTGACTAGTCATCAAAGAGCAAGAGCAGGACTGAAATCCAAGGTGTGGCATCCCTCGAGCCCAACCACTGCTCCATGGGGGGTCTGTGCAGTACTGGGTTTCTGCGATCGTGACCCTCCCCCCCTACAGGAGCCTCTTCTGAGTCATCTGGGTGGCCTGAGTGCCCCAGGCTCTTTCAGGGCATGCGCCTGCATTTGTGTCTGCGAAAGCAGTGCCCCTGGTCAGGCGGGAGACGCGGGCTGCCCAGAGCACGCAGCAGGAACGGCCTGCCAGACTCGAAGGTCCACACCCACGCGCATGCAGACTTGTCACACACATCGGGTCTTCCCCTTATTTGTGATGTAACGTCTCACAGCAGAATTGGCCAGCAAGACATGGATGTTGTCTTCGAGAGGAAAGGGCAGAGGTCTGCACTAGCTGCTGTTAGGGCCGGCACTCAGGGGTTGCTCCTGGCAGAGCTCTGGTTGAGTGTGAGTCTGACAACCTGAAGTGGCCAGAAAGCCCTGCAGTCATTAACGCCATTCCCCACCACAGACCTACTGCGCAGGCACCTTCTGCTAATGGCATTCTGAAGGTCAAAGGCAGACACAAATGCAGACTCACACTAAATCTCATTTAATCCAACATTGCCAATGTAGTTTTAGCAAAACCAGGCACTTGCCTATGAGCCATAAAGTTTAAAAGGTTTTCAATACATTTCATATGTAGCTTATATTTAGTTTGGACACAGTCAAGAAACAGTGAAGATCATTGACATGGAAACCCGGGCACCACACAGAGGGGCCAGAGCGTTCTCAGCTCTCATCTCCTGTTCTGGAGAGGGTGTGTTTCTTGCTAACTGCCTGCTGTGCTTGCCGAGAATGACACCTGTCAAAGGGGCTTGAGGATTGCTGTTTGCTTTTTAAAACAGGAGACATACTTCTTTTTTTTAAAAAAAAATATATATTTATTTTATTTTTAGAGAGAGAGGAAGGGAGGGAGAGAGAGAGGGAGAGAAACATCAGTGTGAGAGAGGAACATCCATCGGGGCCCGGCCTGCGACCCGGACTGTGCCCTGACCAGGAACCCAACCGGCAAGCTTCTGCTCTGTGGCACACTGGTCAGGAGAGACACACTTCTTCAGTTTAGAAAATACTGCTCTATTTCTATTGCCCCCTTTGAGTCCTAGTAAATAAATACATATCTCGCACGGGGACTCCTGGGGGTGGGGGAGGCACATATCACTGTGTGGGATGCCTCCCCCACTCCCAAGAGCCACAGCTTTTCTTACAGAGGTGAGACTGAATTGCAAGAACAGAATAAGAAGCTTGATGAGTGGGATTACAGACCATGAATAGTAGTAAATTAGAATAAAAGGGTATCCAACAAATAATTGTTCCCACAAAGCACCCCGAGGCCTGGTAGGGCACAGGGTTCCTGGGCCCTGGCCACGCCTTGCGCCCCAGTGGCCGGGGTCGGGGGTTTTACAGCCAGACAGTCAGGGAGGTACCTAGGAAGCCATCCTGGCAGCCTTGTAGGCTTTGCTTTACTATTTCTAGCCACGTGACTTTAGACAACTCATGTAGCTTCTGAGCCTATTTTATTTTCTGTAAAATGGTGATTGTATTCTAAGTGCTTCTCCACTTTTAAATGAGGTAATGTAAATGAAAGCCTTTCTAAACTGGGAAGTGCCATATAAATGTTTCTCCTTATTGTATCCCCCCCAGCTTTACTGAGATATGACTAACATGTACCATTGTGTAAATTTAAGGTTACAATGTAGTGATGTGTATATGTAATATTGTAAAAATGATTGCCACAATAAGGTTAGTAACACACCCGTCACCTCACATAGGTACTTTTTACATTTTTTTTTTTTATTTTGTGGTGAGAACTTTAAAAATGTACTCTCTTAGCAGTTTTCAAATATACAACACAGTATTGCTAGCCATAGTCACCAGGCCGCACGTTATACCCCTGGGACTTACTAAACCAGACACTTGTACCTTTTGACGACCTTCATCCATTTTCTCCCCCCCTCCTTCCCCGTCACCTGGCAAGCACCAATCTGTCCTCTGTCTCTATGAGCTTGTCCTTTCACCTTCCACAGGTAAGTGAGATTACACAGTGTTTTATCCCTCCATGTTGTTTTATCTGCCCTTTTATGAAAAGCGCGAATTGGCTGCCCCACCAACTTCTGGAATTCTGTTCTTCCGTCTCACTGCCCCATTCATGGAGCAGGACCTGCCACTCTGCCAGCATGGCCACGCGGGGCCAGTTCCATGGAGGCCACTCTCCAGGGCTGTGGAGGAAGGGTAGATTCTCTCCTGCTAGACATGGGTGGGCCTTGGAGGTCTTCTGGTCCCACCACACCTCCTGTGAGGGACGAGGAAGTGAAACTGGAGATAATGGACGTGGCCTTCTTAATGCCACAGAGGGAGTTAGAGCCAGAACCAGGAATGGACTGCCTGGGATTCTTTCTTCAATACATCTCTCTTGTCCTTATTTTTCCTGAAAAAGGATGAAAAAGGTGCTAAATTTTCTGGAGACTCGAGATCCACGTGACAGAGAGCCCAGCCCAGAGGACGGAGGGTCCACCTGGTCAGGACTCCGTGTTGTCCAGGAACGGAGGGCAGGATGGCGGAGGGGGAAAGCAATGAGCCACTGGCATGGTTCCGAGTCCTTGGGAGCTTCAGAATGAAGGTGGAGATATTTCTCTTAAGGAAGTGCTGAAAAGACTCCTCTCAGTAGGGAAGTTCATTTTTTCCTTTATTTTCACTCATCAAAATGGTAATTTCAAATGGTCACTTGCAGTGAGGGGAGGGGGCCTGTGAGGAAAAAGGGGGTTGAGTCATTCCAGAAAACCTGAGGGGTCAGTGAGGGAGGGGCCAGTGAGCTGAAACAGGAAAGACTGGGCCCTCCTTAGTCATAGGATGTGCCAATCATGTCCACCTGGCAAATGGCAGTGAGCCTAGAAGGATCTTGCTTTCACTCTGGAATTATGAACCTAAGCCTGAGGACAGATTGAATTTAAATAAAAATTATTTGTCTGGAAATTGAAAGAAAAGTGAGTTAAGGAATACAGATTTTGGAATTTGTAGAATACGTAGAATCTAGAGAAGTTAGGCCCAGGCATTACTTTGAGAGAGGAGTATGTTAAAAATTTTTTTTTTCATTTGTAAGTTATTCCACCTGAAACCCATATGTGGTGCATGTTTGCTGCACACAATTTTTTAATGGTAAATGGTTTTAGCTACATGTATCAAACATGTAGATAGTTATCATAAATTTTTAAAAAATAGTCCAAAGCACTTTTTTCAGGTAATAACATATAGTTAGAGGCCTAGAATTCGTCTTTAATCAGATGTGATCGAGAGAGCATTGTATTTAGAAGTCTGAACTAACTTCAAGCACCATGGAGTGTTTTGCATTAGAAACAGGTCTGGATTCCGGATGTCGGGTGCCACTGGTAAAGTGGTGACCTTTGACTGCACTCCAGCTGGTTGATGGTATAAGTGGGACAGAGTTGGGCTCATCACAGACAGTTTGAGCACTCCGAGGTTCTGGAAACATCAGGTCACCTAGGTGGTCCATCCAATAAACCTGAGTCACCCTCAAGGGTCAGAGGTTTGATAACTCAGCCACACCCCAGGCTTAGACTCCCGAGGCAGCCAGAGTGACCTCTGCGTGATTCACGCTGTTTGATCTGTGACTCTCCCTGTATCATGACCTCGTTTCCACCGAAGAGCTCTGCCATGGTTCGGTTCTGTGACGTGGTGGCACGCAGGGAAGTTCAGGAATGGATAGAAAGGCTGTTTCTGTTTCCTTTTCAAACCACACACCCATGTGGATGTGGGCGCCTGTCCCCCCCCCCGTGCTCATGGAGGAGAAGTGCTCTCCTTCCCCCAGCAGCTTCAAACCGATGCGTTCAGAGGGCTCTGCCACGTGAGCCCCGTCAGGGCCCGGCAGTGCTCACAGGACCTGGATGTGGGAAGCCACGCAGTAAATCTCTCCAAGTTTCCACAGCCCAGCCACCTGCCTGCATTGAGATCAACTGACGAACAAAATAGAACCAGAGGCATGGATACATGGAAAGACGGACAGATCTCAGAGGGGAGGGGAGTGAGGAGAACCGGATAAAAGAAGGTGAGGAGATTAGCTAAAGAATGTATATGCATAGTCCATGGACGCGGACAATACTGTGGTGAAGGTCAGGGGAGAGGGATTGGGTGGAGGTTGGCTGAGGGGGAGAAATCGAGGACATCTGTAATAGTGGCCACAATAAAAAAATCAACTGAATGTGCACACTCTGCTTTAACTTCTTCCAAGTGCCCCATAAACGGACTCAGTGGAGGGCATGACCATGAAGGAAACTCACCACCTTAGTCACTTCCTCCAGCGTTTCCCACCAGCCAGGAGCCTGACTCCCCAGGTCCATAAATCTTCTGATGAGGCTCCAGCAGAAGTGGGCACACCTGCCTTTCCTGTTAACTTGAATAAACTGTTCCATCTGCATCACAACTGTGCATCAGGAACGATGGAGTGTTTTAAATCAGAAACATTTCTTATTTCTGCATCAGACCAAATGTCTCAAATTTCTTATAGGTGGGTAGTTAGGCCCTGACTAATTCGTATGAACTGACTGCAGGCGTAACTCATTGTATGGCACTTAGCTTTATTGCACTTCATGGATGTTGTGTTGCTTTACAAATTGAAGGCTAGCCACTCTACCAGCAGAAAGATTACGACCCACTTATTGCAATACTCGCTTTACTGCGGTGGTCTGGAACTGAACCCACAAAGTCTCGGAGGGATGCCTGTAATTGGGTAAATGTTAAGGTTTTCTGAAAACCTCAGGCCTGCCACGCCCTGGCAGGGGAGTGGGGGCAGAGAGGTCAAATGCCTGTCTGTTGGACGGCCCTTCTTTAAGACAAGGGGCAAATAAGCCAAGCTTTACTGCAATGTGGAGAAAGCGTCTGTCACTGGCTGATGTTCGTGTCTCATTCAGAATACCCAGGATATGAGGCAAGGTAGGACAGGAAAGATAAATAAATCCAACTTGCATGCCAAGTGCAAGGAGCTGCCAGTGGCCACTCAGAACACTTTGTTAAGAAGGATTCTGGGGCAGCGTCCAAGCTCACTAGGAAGCAGATCTGTGGTGGTTTAGCCGAGTCTGCTGTGGGCACGGGATGGAGGAGCAGCTGTGTCTGGCATTCTGGGTAGGTGTACCTTAGACAATAGCCAAGAATTCTGCTGATCAGTTTTTCCAGCAGAGAAGCCAGATCAAATTTAACTTGGCCTTCAATGTCTACAGGTTTGCCCAACATCCAACACCAACTGAAAGAAGCTCGTTGAGGCCACATAAGAAGGAAGTCAGGCCAATCAGGAAAATGCCCCGGAGAGCCCAGGAGATTCCTTAAGCCTTTGCAGCTTCCTCATGCTTGTTACTTTCGGTGTCCACCATCCGTTTCTGCAGAGGAATGAGCAGTAAACTCTTTAAATTAAAGGGGAACTGATTGCCAACATGCTTGTTTTGAGCCATGAGGTAGAAGGTACAAATTGGGGAGACTGCGCCTTGCCCAGGATCCGGTCCCAGGAGAAGAAAAGTGATCTTTGTTAGAAGTAGCTCTCTGGAAGAGAAAGGAAAACTGGTCAAACAAATGGCTGGGGCCTGTGACCAGGGGATGTGCTGCCCCCCTGAGAGGACAGGTGACAGATGGGGCGTGCAGGTGAGAGCCAGGTGACCAGGGGGCTGAACAGGTGGGCGTTCTCTGTGATTTTTTAAAACTACATTGAGAACATTTGCCGACCTTCCTCTTATAAGATGATGATTAAAGGGAAATATTGATAAGTTGATTACATATAGGGCAATAAAAGGACCCAACCTACAGGTTGGACAAAGAGGACACCCATGGAGATATAAAAATGTCAGCTTCGGAACTGAAGACTTCGCCTTTTCTTCTGTTGAAATAGCTCCTAACTATTTCATAAAACTATTCTATAAAACTATACACAGGGGCTAAACTGATCTCTAATTTCTAAATCACAGAAAAGTTTATATCCCTATTAAACTTGCCTTTTTCACTACATTATATTCCTTTATAAGGTCCTGGGAACATTGCCCAGTTATGCCTTTTAAGGAAATTCTGTCTAAATTCTTTTCACGGCTCAAATATTTTTTGAAGAATGAAGAAAAACAAAATACGCTCATTTTCCTTGGAAAATTAGCTGGGGCTATTTTATGAATTGGAACTCTTAAAATTAAATCATTTCATTTGAAAGAAGCCAGAACCCATATTCATTCTCAGTGCTTCCTGCCTCTTGCTGGGATGGCGGGCGATTCCAGGGACTTGCCGGCCCACGCTCTCCAAGGCCGGTCTCAGACCGTCTCCCAGCTTGCCCTCCAGCTGTTTGTACAGAAACATGCCTTTCATGGTAAATGGAAACATGTCCGGTGTCAAGTTCCATGCTCTTAGCTCTAAAATTAGAAAGCAGTGGGGGTGGGGGGCGTGGCAATGAGCGTAGGACTGATGAGTTACTCAGAAACTCAAATTAGATGGAATTATACAGATTTTGTAATATGTGTTTTGTTTTATTTTTCTCATGAAACCCAGGGGCATTTGTAAGCAGAGCAGAGTGGGGTGTATTCCCAGGAAGAGTGTGAGAAGAGCTAGGGTGCTTGGCTTACAGTTGGTATTAAAACAGGAGCCCCTTCTCCCGCCCCCCCCACCCCACTGTCCCCAATTCCTCCCATCCCCTAAATCCTTATTCCTCCCTTTTCTTTAGTTTTACTTCTAAAAGCAAAGTGGAAAAGGCAGTAGGTAGGGGGCTGAATAGATACATGGACAGCTGGGTAGGTAGATAGATAAATAGACTATGTGTGTGTGACTTTGGGAAAGTTCTGAAAACTTGCTGTTCTACCTCTGAACATTCCCTGCAAATCAACCTCCTCCTATTTTAATGCTGGGGTGTCCTGACCTTTCTGTTTTTCTGAGCAAAGCCATGGTGGTGAGTGTCCCAGCTGCCAGAGATGGGATGAGATGGGATGGAGGAGAGTCGGGGCTAGTTTCCAGGCACATTCTCCTTCTGCAGGTAGGGGGTGAAGATGGGGTGGGGGGCAGGATGTCATTTTCTTTTCCCTTTAGTGCTACCAGAAGCAGAGGAAGTAAGTAGAACAAGTCCTTGCCCGAGTCCCAGGTGGCCTGAGCAGTTTTGCCCTGCCAATCAAAGTTTTGCCAGACCTACTCTATGTCTGTTCCTTTGTTTACTTTCTCCTTTGTTTAGTTCTGAGGTCATTTTCCCTAAATGTGAGCTCTTCCCTTCATGCTGTGGTGATTATAAAGCCCTCTGGACTATGGGGCCTGGGCTTCATTTATCCAAGCCTGTCTTCAGGGCTTGATGCAGAGTCTAGTACGTAATGCGAGTTCAGCAAACATTTGAACAAGAAAGTCTCTTTAGCACGAAGTCACTAACACACTCCGCACGCAGGACCCACAGCCCGCACGGTGAGCGTGTGTGTGGGAGGGGGCCATCCACAGGTGACTGGCGCCTACACTTGGCAAGGTCACGGCCAGGTGAGGGGGAGGAAAGGCATCTACTGCGGTGCAAGGAGGGAGTGATGGATGCCCAGGAGCCCTCGAGAGGTGCAGGTGACAGAGGTGTGCAGATGACACACATTACTGAGTCTCTAAATCTAACCCAGCACTTGGTGCACAGTAAGAAATGCTTGTTGGTCGAGTCTCCGTGTTTTAAACCCAAGAAAGACTCATCTCTGAGTGGTGTTCTGGGTCTCTAGCCTCCATACTTCTCAAACTAGCCAAACTGCTCTGGAAGCTGTATTATGTGTGGCCCTTCTCTCTCCAGTCTTCATAAGGGGCTTGAATCAGATCCAACAAATGCTCCCCTGGCCTCCCCCAGATTCCGTGGCACCTCGTTCCCATTCCCCAGGAGCCACTGGGGAGGAGACGTAGCGCCCACAGCTCGGGAGGCAGAGGGCTGCTAATGAGCAGCCTGGGGCGCCTTGCCACAGTGGTTAGTGGTTGTAATAAAGCAGGTATTGTAAAATTCATCTCAGGTGGAGCCTGGGCTTTGTTCTGGAAAACTCCATCGCTGCTGTCGGTCTGTGGAGCCAAGGGCCTGCAGCCTGGCCCACTAAGGAAGGCGTGAGAGGAGTGAGGCGAAGGGGAGGAGGCCACACCGACTCTCAACTAAATACGAAGTTGGAAGGCCTGGCGGACTTCTCTCAATGGCTGGCTGGTGGCGGTGAGGGTGAGAACGTGGGCTACGGGGCCGGGGTCTGGTCTGGAGCCACTGGAGGAGCCTGTGGTAACCAGAAAAACCATGAGTAGAGTTTGCTGCTTCGCTTTAAACAATTGAGGTGATGTTGCCAAAGGGGGAGATTTCGAAATCTGAACCTTGTTGCAGAAGTTTCTCGGCAATTCTCTTTTCATTTGACATTAAAATGTGGTGTAAATAAACAACCCTGGGTAATTTGGAAATTCCGTTAACACAGGGAGGTCCCAGAGGAGTGCCAGGGGGTTGCAGGGCTGAGACCCCCCAGGTCTCTGTTTTCATGGCTGGTGCGTGTCCAGGAGAGGGAGTGCAGCAGCGAGGCGTCTTGGGCGCCCCGTGTGTGGGATGGAGACGGCGAGCTGGGAGAAGGGTGGCAGCGAGACTCTTCCCCAGCGTGGCCTCGGAACTTGGCCTCAGAGCTGTGAGGCTTTTCGAGAAACTAGAAAAAGCTACGGACGTGCTCAGCCACACATACTGTGCCTGAGCGCAGGAATATATGCAATTTCAGAGGCTTCTTGGGCCTCCTGAGCCCACCCACGGGTCCCTGAACACTTCATACTTTCATTGCTCCCAATGGTTCGTTCCCCCTTCACCTCCAGAACCAACTGTGAGTCCTCTGCACGGTGTTCAAACCCCCCTGCTCAGCCCCATCTCCCAGTGCACATCTGGTCCCAGGCACAAAGGGCGCGGGGTGGGGGAGGTCCCGGGCACCAGGCTCCGGGCCTGTGTCCCTACTGTGCCTGCTTCTCCCTCTCTCAAACCCCAGCTCATCCTCACCTTTCCCTTGCACTGCCTCTGCGTGAATGAGGTCTTCCCCAGCCCTCTCGGATGGAAGTGATTGTTCTCTCCTTAGCATTTCCAAAGTGCTTGGACTTTGTTATATTTGTTGGATGATGCTGGCTATTATTGTGCCTCCGCATAGTATTTGTCCACTCCAATGGAGTCTAACTCGAGGACAGGCATGCACCTCACTCCAACATGTGCCATTGTGCCATAGGGCACAGGGTCATGCCCAGTTCTGAGGTTTGAGGGGGGTTAGGAAATGCCAGAGGGAATAAATGATAATGACAGCGACACCCAACTGCCTCAAGACTATCAGGGGTCTGGGCAGAAGTGGGGCTGTTAACCGCAGGTGCCTGGAGTCCTGCAAACGCAAGAGGGGCTGGGCTCTGTGTGCCTGGCAGGCCCCCCAGCAGGCCCCCCGGCCCTGACGCCTTGTGCAGGGCTGCAATGCAAAGGCAAAACTCATAGGTCACAAGATGGCATGACATGGACTTTAAAAATAGATGCTTATAGCCCTGGTTGGGTTGCTCAGTAGGTTGGAGTATCGGCCCATAAACCAAAAGGTTGCAAGTTCAATTCCTGGTCAGGGAGCATACCTGGGTGTGAGTTCCATCCCCGGCCCAGGCGTGTGTGGGAGGCAACTGGCCGATGCTTCTCTCTTCCATCGATGCTTCTCTCTCTCTCTCTCGCTCTCCCTTCCTTTCGCTCTAAAATCAATAAAAACATATTCTCAGGTGAGGATTAATATAATAAAATAAAAATGATTATAGTGTACATTCTTTGCATATGGCATTGAGTAGAAAGTTTTCTGGCAAAGAGCTACCATCATTCACATTTCATGTGAAACTCCAGCCCCTTACAGAGATTTTGACTCTTAGAGTCTCTCTTGCTTTTTCTTCAACCAAGGGCTTCTTTGCTCTTTACCAAACAATTTCGGCCTTGTTCTCGTTTTTTGCTTGGGATGTTTAAAATGCTCTCGGGAAACAGTCCTACCATTCAGAAATTCCAAATGTACCCACGGGCCTTTATTATTCTTCAAGGTTACAGGAATTTTCCTTGGAAACTATTTGAATTTTAGTAGAAATTTTGCCTTTCATGTCTCCTCTTGCTTTGAAAATGAGTTTTGGTAAATCAAAGTCTCTGAACTTATATTTACTTATTTTATTTTTTGCCACATTTAGTCTGTCAAAATAGCTCTGTCACTAAAAAGAAAAAAAAGAAAAAAAAAGTAATTTCAGGCCCTGCCCCGAAATTTCCTCTCAGAAATTAACTGGGCAAGACCTGGCACTTAGCTGGTGTCGACATGAAAAAGGGACACCAACTGAACGTTGAAGGACATCTTTTGGCATTTCTTTTAGGGATCTGAACAAACCCTTGAATGTTGTTTTATCTTCTGATCCCGACTTTGTCAATCAGACCCCTAGCATGCCAAATTTCACAAGCCTTTTCTCTTTGTGCTGAGACTCGCCTCCAGGGAGAACAGAACGGATTGGTGCGGCCGGTGGGAACGGCGAGTGCAGGCCAGAGGCCGAGGGGAGAGCGCAGTTGGGCTCACTCCGCAGCTGACACTGCGGAGCGGAGCGGGGCAGCGTTGGCCCAGTGGCCTCTCCCAGGCGGCAAGTGTGTTGGCTCCAGAGCCGCCTCTACCTCTCAGCAATCTGTCCTGCCCAGGTGCAGCACAAGCTGTGGAGGCCCACCTGGGACTAGGTTCTGCGACAGGCTTCCAGGCCACCACGGGGACCCAGGAGGAGGGACTGTGGCAAGGCTCTGCCCAGGAATAGGAACACTGCCAACCCCCATGAGCCTTACAGGGCAGAACTGACGGAGCCTTGACAGGATGCATGCAAATGGAGATACATCTCTCCTAACACCTTGCTGCAACTGAGAGGGGGCCGTGCGCTCTCTTATCTGGTGGGTTTGACCAGGTTTGGTGGGAAGCTCACAGAGTTGGGGGGTCACATGACCTGAGGTCATCCTACATCTGCCTTGAGCAGCTGGGCATCCTTGGGAACACCTTTAACCTCTCTGGACCTGTGAAACGTGGATGATGATGACTGCCCCACTTCCCTCTGGCTTGCTGGGAAGGGTAAGAGAGCTTACGGCTGGGAAACCGTCTGGCGATCTATAAATGCCGTGGAGCAGAGGTGGTGGCCTGATGACGGTCTGGGACCCTGTGCTCTGAGAGGGTGCCCTGGCCTCCAGGCAACTAGCTTGTGACTTGTGTTTGCTGAGATATGTAGCTTCCAGGTTATTTCCAGAGGCCCCTCACCCTTTTTCACCTGGGACCATGGCTGAACTACCCTACCCATCTGTACCTTAGGGCTCCCTCTGGAAAACAGTGTGCTACCTAACTCCACCTGTCTGAGGAAGCCCCACCAGAGCCAATCAAGTTCATTCGCTGAGCCAGCGTTTGTTGAGAGTCTCTTTTGCCCAGCACTTAGGTGGAATCACGAATAAAAGAAAACGCCTGTCCAAGCGGAAGAGATAGACAAGTGATGGGTCAGCTCCAGGGCAATGCAATTGGATTACAAAAGAAAAACAGGGATGCTGCCATGGGAACCACCGTGAGCCCTCCATTTAAAGGGCAGGATTTTAAGGGATCTTGCCGAGTGAATCTCACTGGCCCCACTGCCAGAACCCGCGCTGCACTCATCTAGGGAGAGACGGTGAGAGGAGGAACTGCTCCCCCTTCCCCCACAGGCTTGGTCTCCATGATACACAGAACCCCAGGAGGAGACGTTTCTACACTTCTTATTGTCTTCTCAGCCAATTGTCCAGGGAGTGTCCTGAGCAGGCAAAGCACACCAAACGTAGGGCAATGTCACATCTGGGCACTTTGCTACCTTGCCCACTGAAAGTCGTTACTGATTGGGGCCAAAGTAACATTTAGCATTTACAGTGTTTGATAAGGTGATGGTGAATGATCAACCCACAGCACACCTGGGAGAAGTGAGGAGTGGCAGGTCAGCCTCCCCTGACTCACTGACCCGGTGACTCTTCCCAGCCACACCCCGAAGCTAGGGGAGAGGTCTCACGTGCCTGCAGCTAAGGGGAGGATGTCAACTGGATGTCAGCTGGACTCTTGTCATATGTAGGGTAAGCAGGGGACACTGGAGGCCATAGTGCCAACCAGTCATACAGAAGTGATTTCTTTCATTCATTCATGCATGTGTGCTTTCTTTCATTCAGCTGGGCCTGGTGGGATGTAACCAGGACATAGCTTTTTTTTCCTCTTCCTTTCTCTCATTACTGCCCTTCTAAACTGCTCTACCTGATCTTTCACTAGTCAACATCTCAGGCAGATCCCATAACTATTCAGTCCCTTTCAGGGATCAATAAACAATCCTCATATTAGAGTATTAAAAAAAAAGCTCATTCTAGAATACATTTAAAATCATTTCCTACCAAGTGCAAAGCTAGTTCCACTTCCTGCAGCTCAGGCCCAACCCAAATACGAAAAGGTTGCACTGCTGTCTTTTATTATTGTGTTTCTGGCCTTTCACTAGCTGCTTCTGACTCCCTAAGGCAGGATGGAAGAGAGCAAGAAGCAAATGTGTCTTTTTACTTAGCCAGGTCTGCTGGAATCTAGCCTTTGGTGTCCTCTGAATGCAGATGCTCAGGCACTGGTTCTTTCTCTTGTAAGGCACTTCAGGGGGTTCCTTGGACCCTACCCACCCAACCCAGGTCCTGGATTTGCAGAGCCTGGACTTGGAATGGTGCCCTCTCTGGCTGACTCTTACGACTCCCCTTCAGCTCCAGTGCCAGTAGGACACCCCACATGGCAACTAACATAAGTTCGCTTTTCCTTGGCAGTCAGGGCCCTTGGTTGATCCTGTCATGGACACCCAAGTCCAGCTCCCATCCTAAGGGGCCGTGTGGGTCCACTGTCTCCGCAGGCTCTGAAAGTGCAAGTCTTGCCCAAGAGCTTTGTTCCCCAAGGCAGCAGCTGCAGAGCAGGCCTGCAAGACCTGCAGCTCGGCCAGCATGCACCAGGAAGGGAGGCTGGTCTCTGCCTCTGGCTGACTCCCTGTGCTCAGAGCGGCCCTCTCAGAGCCATTCCCATCAGTCCAAGAAGGTGGGAAGGACTCCCCAGTGAGAGGAAAAGAAAAGTACATGCACAATACTTCTTGATAGAAATTCCATACAATCCATCCGAATCTATGTTTATAGCTCTAGTTTTGACCAATTCTTAACAAGTCTTGCCAGGATGGAAGCTGCCTCTCTCCTTAGAACATGGAACCGCTTGTTACTCATCTCAGCTTTGGGCATCAGCAAAAGTTACCAACAGAAAAAACCCAGTTTAACTTGGTTATTCACTAATTCATTCATTCACAATATTTATTCAGCAAACACTTGCCCAGCATGTACCCTGTACCCAGGACTGTGCCCAGGTGTACCCAGCGTGAAGCTAAACTGGCCTGGACTCAGCCCTCTTCTTGATGTGCTGGGTGGGCCCTCCAAGGCTGGCCTCCTGAACCCTTCCCAGAACATCCAAATTTGCTCAATCCGACATCCTATTGGTTGGAACTCTGCTGTTCCGCACTGGTGGGTGGCTACAAAGAGTTATCACTTCACGTTTGTGACAGGGGTCCCGATCTGTGCAAGACCCTAATGTGCCCTTGGAGTCATTAGTGATAACTTAATCATTAGAACTCTTTTAGTCTTGAATATATTTTGCTGGTATCTGATTCTTTAGCAAGTAGAAGCTTAGTTATGCTTCTATTTTAATACTAAATAGACACGTGCTGTAGGATTGGGGTGGTGCCCTACAATCAGAATAGTTGCTGAATCCTACCATCCCAGTTTTCGACCAGGCTGGGTTCAGCTATTTTCCTGTTTGTTTATGGAGTAGCTCATAATTCTCTAAAGGGTGCACATGTATGTGTGTGTGTGAGTTTGTCCCATTGTTTGTGTATTTCTCCTTATTAGAGTGAATTTTCCTGGTCTTTTCCATCTTCTCCTCCAAATGAAAGTACCCACTTTCCTGTCTAAAATGGTGAACTCATTGAAATATTTCATTGAACCTGATTTTTCGAAATGCAAAGTTATGTTTTTAAAGCACTGCTCCTGCTCTTGTCACTGCCAATCAAAAACGTTCACCATAGAACGTTTGCCTTGTTTCTGAAGTTGGAGTCTATGTGTTTTGATTTTGCGGGAATTCTTTTCATCTCAGTAACCTCAGCACAGATGAAAAGTTTTGAGCTCATGCAGAGAAAACACCAGAGAACCTTCATCGTTGCCAACTCTTACATTTAAAAGTCTTGCATTCTAGCCTCGGTCCCCTGCTGTAATATACCCATTTTGTTAACCTTATAAATACGATTTTTTGAGAGCAAAGAACTTCTCCCTTTATTATGCCTAATTTGCATACTAGCACGTGTTGGCAGATAATATTTTAAAGGCCGTTGAAGTAGAAGAATAGCTACGAACTTGCAGATGTGTTATGAGATGTGCCCTATTCGTTACTTAGCATTTGAAAGGCAAAAACGGGCACCGAGCAATAGCACGGCATCGCTCGGAGTTAGAGAAAAGCATTTTACACCCAGGGGAGATGACCGCCCCTCGGGGGGCGTCAGTCTGGTATATTTAATTCCATAAAAGATCCTCACAGGGAGACTCAGCTGTTGTTTGTCCACATGCACGGTGAAGGACAGTGACGGCATCCCCAAAGGATGGCTTTGGTTGGGGAGGAGATGGGGTTTATTGGGAGTTGCCAGACAGGTTCATAAGTCAGTTCTGTGTAGAGAGACCCTAAGGCTCCACTTGAGAATTGTGTTTTCCCTTCTGGAAACCCACCATCCTTCCCCCTTTTCTTCTTCCCTGAGTGGATTATAGGAGGGGGTACCTGCTGCCTGTGCCCAGAAAGAAGGATCCAGCACTCATTCAGGACCCATTCAGGAAACCCCCTTCCCCCATCCCCAGCTATAAGGGAGAGCAACAAAATGCTGAGTCCACATTAACATCCAGTTGGACTGAATTTCCCGAAGGTTCTCTTTGCACACCAGTTAGGACAAGTAAGAATTACCAGGAGGCAGCAAAAGTGATCAAGAAGGAAGGAAATATTTGGAATTCAACCTTTAGCTGGGGAGCAGTGGCTTGAGGAGCAGGCACTTGTGTCTGGGCCAGGGCAGGAGAGAGCTGCTGGGCCCCAGGGCATCCGTGGACCTGCGGAGCCCCGGGCCAATTCAGGGGCTCGGACTGAGCACACACAGCCCTGCCCTCAGGCAGCTCCCATTTCCGCAGGGGAGCTTAGCAACCAGGGAACATCCCAGAAGAGGATGTTTCTCTGTGATGTGGAGACCTGAGAGCAGGCAGAAATGCACATATGATCAAGTCAACATCTTGCCTTCAAGATTTGGCCCATGTCATCTAAACGGGGGGTTGTGAAGTGAAACAATGAAGGGGATCTGCTTGCATGGTGAGGACTGGGCTGGAGGAGGGAGATGGGGTTCCCTGTCTCCTTAAACACAAAAAGGAAAAAAGGGGGGAGAGAAGGAGGGGGAAGTTGGGGGGGAGAGAGAGAGAGAATGCAAAAAAAATGGTATCCATGGGAAATAGATAGTGGTGATGATGGGACAACACAGTGAATGGACGTAATGCTACTGAATTTTATACGCAATGATGGTTAAATGGCAAATTTTATATTTTATATATATTACCGCAGTTTAAAATACAATATAAAATACCAAAAACCACTAAACTGTAAATTTTATTTTTTTATTCTTTTAAAAAAGTTCCAATTACAGTTTACATTCAATATTATTTTGTATTGGTTTCAGGTGTACAGTATATTGGTTAGGCAATCATATATTGTACAAAGTGATCCCCCTGATATTTCCAGGGCCCATCTGGCACCATACACAGTTATTACAATATTATCGACTATATTCCCTATGCTGCACTTTACATCCCATGACTATTTTGTAACTAACAATCTGTACTCCTCAATCCTTTCACCTTTTTCACCAGACCCCCAACCCCCCTGCCATTTGGCAGCCACCAATCTGTTTTCTATATCTATGAGTCTATTTCTGTTTTGCTTGTTCATTTATTTTGTTCATTAGATTCCACATATAAGTGAAACAATATGGTATTTGTCTTTCTCTGATCAACTTATTTCACATAGCATAATCCCTTCTAGATCCATCCGTGCTGCCCAATGGGCAAGATTTAGTTCTTTTTTATGGCCAAGTAATATTCCAGTGTATATATGTACCACATCTTTATCTAGTCGTCTATTGCTGGGCACTTTGGGCTGCTTCCATATTTTGATGATTGTAAATAACACTGCAATAAACATAAGGGTGCTTATATCCTTTCGAATTAGTGTTTTGGGTTTCTTTGGATATATACCCAGAATGGAATTGCTGGGTCATAAGGCAGTTCTATTTTTAATTTTTTGAGGAACCTCCATACTATTTTCCACAGTGGCTGCACCAGTCTGCATTCCCACCAGGGCTAAAGGGTTCATTTTACCTCACATTCTAGCCAATACTTGTTACTTGTTGATTTATTGGCAATAGCTATTCTGACACGTGTGAGATGATATTGTGGTTTTTAATTTGCATTTCTCTGATGGTTAGTGATGTTAAGCATCTTTTCACATGTCTACTGGCCATCTCTATATCCTCTTTGGAGAAATGTCTGTTCATGTCCTCTGACCATTTTTTAATTGGATTGTTTAGTTATTTTGGTGTTGAGTAGTATAAATTCTTTGTAAATTTTGGATATTAATTCCTTATCAGGTGTATCATTGGTGAATATATTTTCCTATTTAGTGAATTGTCTTTTCATTTTGTTGATGGCTTCTTTTGCTGAACAAAAACTTTAGTTTCATAAAGTCCCATTTTAAAATTTTTCCTTGTTTCCCTTGCCCAAGGAAATATATGAGAAGAAAGATAGGTATGAGAAATGTTTGAGATTTTACTGCCTATGTTTCCTTCTAGAATTTTTATAGTATTGGGTCTTACATTTAAGTCTTTAATCCATTTTGAGTTTATTCTTGTATATGGTGTAAGAAGGTGGTCTAGTTTCACTTTTTTTTGCACATATCTGTCCAATTTCCCCCAAATCATTTATTGAATGGACTGTGTTTATCCCATTGTGTGTTCTTGTCTCCTTTGTCAAATATTAGTTGGCTATGTAGACATGGGTTTATTCCTGAGCTTTCTGTTCTGTTCCATTGATCTATGTGTCTGTTTTTACGCCAGTATCACGCTGTTTAAATTGTACATTTTAACAGGTGAATTGTATGGTGTCTGAATATCTCAGTAAACCTGTTTTTAAAAATGGCATCCATGAGGAGCGTGTGTGTGTGTTTGCATGCACACACGCATGCCATCAGGGGAGACTGCCAGTTTCCAGGTTAATCTACTTTGGGTGGAAGATGTCAGAGTGAGGACTAGACAGAGGCGAGGAAGAGAAACGCGGTGCATCTGCCCATTGTTTCCAGAAGAAGAGAAAAAGAAGTGCAGTACAATAAATGCCAAAATAACATAATGGCTCAGGCTTCACATGCTTTTATAAGAAGGAGGATTCTCCACCAAAAAGTCCATTCCTGGTTCTGCTTTCTGTGTGGAGGTTGTTTTCAAAGTTAGGCGCATGGCTAGCTCTCCCTACAGAGGCTTGAAGGTGTGGCAACTGATGATCAAAAAGAAGCTCCTATTTTCCTCTTGAAATATTTGATTGTGCTTAGGAATGCAACACACTGCTTGTGCTTATTTCTTCAGCCAGAGGTCCTTTTCCTGGAGACCCAACTCCGATATCAAGGGGGCAGGGTGGAGGCAAAGCTGGGTCTAGGTCAGACCACCTCTCTGCCTGGGAGACCTTGACCAGTCATCCGTCAGTCATCGCCTAGCCTTCTTTGGCCATAAAATGTAGCAGATGATACCTCCCTTGCCTTCTTCCTAGAGCAGTGTGAGAAACAAAATCCAAGCAGGAAAACACGTGAAAGCGTTCAGTAAACTGTGAATCCCTGCCTTCGCAGAACCTCTTCTGCATGCCTGTAATAGAAACCCAATAAGTGAGTGAAAAGAAAGGCACTGAGTTGAAATCTCTCAGAAACCAGGAGCAGGAAGTGAGGCTGGATCCAGAAATGGCATCTGGAGAGCCAGGACCCCGGGCAGCGCCCTCCCTTGGGTTTCTCTGAGTATCCACCTGTTTTGATTTTTCTCTCTGCTTGCAGTCTGCCTTCTGTTGTTCTGGCTTGCAGGACCACAAATGGCACCCATGACACCTGTGACTGCAATCCCTCCGTTCAAGCCAGGAGCCCAGACTTTTCTCTTGGGTCCTAATTCAGATGGGTTCAGCCTGGGCTGGGGATCTCCCTTGTCTGATGAGTCATGAATGTGGGTGGGCACATAGGATAAACTCAGCCATCCTTTGTCCATCCCTGTGGGACTGAGCTGGGCAGGTACCTAGAGAAGAGCCTCCTATGAATATCACGGCAACCTCTAGTTATGTGATTACAACAGTGAATGGAAGAGTCAGGTTTGATCATAAGAACCCCTTTTCACAGTATCCCTGTCTTTTTTCTCTTCTGTGACTTCTTTCACATCAGCTCTGTGGAGGCTAGCCCTAGCTTGGCATTCAGGCCGAACAAAGCAGACAAAGGTTGCGCCAGAGGGCTCCATCAGTAGTGAGCTAGGCCAGTGGGGTGCTGTGGGGGGCCCCAAAGCCACCTTGCAGCTCCTCTGAAATGTGACCAGGATACTCTGCTTGTGCCGAGGGGTCCATATTGCATTTCTCACAAAACGTATTACCAATGAGAATGAGTGCAGGTCACAGAAACCCATTTTAAGCTAGTGCAAACAAAAGGGAGATTATTGTGGGCCTGCTTTTCCAGATCCCTCCATCCTTTCCCTCCTGCTGCCTTTTGAGCCATCCCACTGTTTCCCAGTGCCCTCCCCCTCAGACGTGGGCAACTCTGCACTGACCTCCTCCTGTGGAAAGATAGTGGGCAAGATGCTACACTAAGCGCTGCCGATTTTTTCCCCTTTTTCTTTCGTTGCCTGTGGTCTGCAGGTCCCCGTTCCCCTCTTGGCCTTCATAGCTGTGAGAGGGCGAGCAGGTGTCGAGAGCAACTTTGTTCTTTTTCAGTCAATCTCATTTCATGGAAAATAGCCAGTGCTCTCTGGGTAGCTGGCAGCTCCTCCAAGGCCAGACCGCTGGGCAGGGCTCCCAAGAACAGTGCTAGCTTCTTTGGTGTCATGAGGAACTGGGCCAGCCCCGCTCGTCTCTGTCCCCAAGAGCAGGCTGCTTTTCAAACAGATGCACAAATAATTGGATGACTTGGATGGAGTGCTGCGGTATAAGGTAACTCCACCAGGCTTGCCCAAAAGTAAAAAGAAGAACTCTGAGCTGAGGACACATCTTTTGCCCCCTTCCATTCTGTGCTGTCTTTCGGTCTCTCTTCCATCCTCTGCTGCTGGGCACTGGTGAGCCAGGGACTTCACCGTGGCCAGGAGACCTGCTCTGCGTGCTGGAGAGGACGCCGACGTAGGGAAGGCCCAGTGCGGGGCAAAGAGAGCACACGGCACCCCAGGTCTCTTGTTTGCCCAGCAGCTACCTGGGAAAACACATCGCAGGGCCCTGTAGGACTTAGCCCTTAAGGATCAATGCTTAAAAACCACATGGATAAACAAGTGCACAATTATTCACAGCGAGTTATTTAATAATAATAATTGGCATCTGCTCCTAGCACTAACCAGTTTACAGTTGTCAATTCATTGAATCCTTCAGTGTTATAACATGAAGGTAGACGCCTCATAGTAACATCTTGTGTTATCGGCTCCATTTCACAAATGAGAACATCGAGGCACAGACTGGTTAAACTACATGCCCAATTTCATACCACGAGTAAGTGGCAGAAGCAGGGTTTGAACTCGGATAGCCTGCCTGCTGCCTCACTATACACAGAACCTACTCAGGTTATCAGCCTCTTCTGAGGACAGGATGGAATCAGTCTTTGCTCTTGTGTGCCTGTGATAATCTGCATGATTAAAAGATGTCACTAGACAGAAGAAATATTTAAAAAATCTAATCATTAGAAAAAGTAATTTTTGTGACTAAAACTTTCATGACCTATCCAAAGCTCAGCGGTCAGTTTGCAGTTCTCCTAACTTCCCACAAGAGTGAACCTGGCTCTTCTCACTGCCACCGATGTAGGGGGCTGTGGCCCTGACCTGCAGGGGAGAGAGCGCGCGTCGCTCTTTAAGCAAAGCGGTCTGGTGGGGAGCGCTGGAAAACGAGCAGAGCGGGGAGCTCTTTCACAGCACCTCAGCCTGACATTTATTGTGATTTTAACATCTGGGAACACACTGTAACTACGGGAAGCATGGGACAGCAGTTGAAAACATGTAGACCTAAGGACAACCCGTAGAATGCAGCTGTCCTGCTAGCCACTTTGCTCCCAAATCTAAAGAAAGCCCAAGAAGAAAGGCCAGGACAAAATACCCCCTTTTCTTCAACTTCTCCCGCATACATCAGTGTGAGAGTTTTCCCCTGCTATCGTGGAACTTGGTGTTTCTGTTCTTGGCTCTGGAGTGTCTGTCTGCTGTGCCCTTCCTGGTTTTTGCTGGGCCTTGTTAAATCCACTTCTTTATTTTATATGGCTGGATGGAGAGCTGGAAACAGGGAGGACATTTTTTTTCTGGGGTCCACAGTAATGCTTGGGAATTCAGCCAAGGGCTGCTTCTCTTGCCAGCTGCAGGAGCCCTACTGTGTGGCCAGGCAACAACCGCCCCTCCCCTACACGCAGTCCTGAATCTTCCCCCTCCTCGACACGCCTGCGGACCATCCGGTGGTGGCGACCACTTCCTGCTCCGTGCCTGGCGCTGACTCCCCTTAGCCTCTGTCTCAGTCCCTTTAGGCTTCTCTAACAAAAATACCACAGACTGGGTGACTTATAAACAACAGAAAACTTTTTCTCACAGTTTCAGAGGCTGGGAAGTCCAAAATGAGGGTGCCAGCCGATTCCATGTCTGGCAAGAGCCTGCTTTCTGCCACACAGATGGCTGTCTCCTTGCTGTGTCCTCCCATGGGGGAAGGGCAGAGAGAGTGGTCTGGTGTCCTTTCTTCACAGGGGCACTAATCTCATTTCTGAGGGCTCCACCCTTGTGACCTAATCACCTCACAGAGGCCCTGCCTCCTAGTTGGGAGACTAGGTTTCAGCATAAGAATTTGGGGGATAATGCAAACAGCATTGACTGTCGAGTTTACATGTTTCTTCATTTGCTGCCCCCCAACTCCACCACCAAGGGGTGGCCGAGCACCTCCTGGGTTAGTGCACACACTCAGGTGTGAGTACACAGCGCTGAGCACACTGCCTTTGATCCAAAAAAGAATCCGCTGCTTTTGAGATTTCCCTGTTTTCTGAATGCTCTCCCTTCCTGACAAAGTTGTGCTGGGAACTAGGGGCACTGCTGGAATGGAAGCCAGCTCTGCCCCTCTCGGAGAGAGGTTCGGAAGTCAGTGTCATGGGTAAGCAGAGGCTCCCTCAGATGTCTGCTCTTTCATGTAACAAGCTCTCCCAGATGGACCAGTCCAGGCAGCAACTTCTTGTCTAAACACATCTCCCTGAACAGTCCCAAACAGACCGGGCTAGTTTCCTACGCAATATCCACGGCCTGTCAGTAACAGAGCTCAGTGTCGATCTAGGTGGCGTGGATCCCGTCCAAAGACTATGTTTCCATGCCTTTCTTGTAGGAGACGAAAGCAGACGTTGTTGGATGACACTTCTGCAAAAGCTCTCTTTGCCGTTCTACCCTACCTGCCTTCTGTGGTTTGGGGTATGGACGTATGTGATGACTGGGGCTGCAACGGCCATGTTGAGGCCATGAAGAAAAGACTGAGGAATCACAAAGACTCAGCCCCGATTTTCTTGATTCTCATTGACTACGTGAGCCACTGAACCAAGGCCAGTGTGTGCATTTCTCATGACAAACACACAAATAAAACCTCCGCGTTTAAGCCACTGTCGTCAGTTCTCTGTGACTAGTAACCAAAAGCAATTCCTGATACACCCAATTAGAAAGCAGGTACTAGAAAGGAGTTCAGTGATTACTCAAAGGCCTTAGTTACAGGGAGCTGAAGCTCTTATGAAGCCCCAGTTCTCAGAAATTCTTTTTTGCTGACAAGCCCTAGAGTCATTCTTTTGTGAGTTAAGAGAGATCCTTTCTGGTGTTCCCAAATTTAACTTCCTCAGTGCAAGTGGAACGCGAAAGCCACTGGGCTCCCTCCCGAGAAGCAGTTTTAGGAAAGCAAGTCATCGTCTCCCTTTGACATGCGGTCACCTGCAAAGGCATCGCTGATACCAGGCCCACGAGCCACATATTCAAGTGCTCCAACATCTGGCGGTTGAGCTGCTACTTGCTTTTTTAAGCACAAAACCAAGCCTTCAAATGTTCCCAATTTAGCCTCATAAGCATTATGTTGGGCGCGTCTACCTTGGCCGACAGCTGCCAGCAATTCAAAGCTCTCTCTCATACAGACATTTTCAGCTCTTTAAGACTGTGTGCGCTCTTTTCATTCCCAACTGTGGTGAAGTCACGTTGGAGGAATTTTTACAGAGGCAGCCACCACGGTGTCTCATCAGGGGTAGGTGTCTGCAAGGTGTCTCCGGGGCTGGGGTGGGGGGAGGGCCCTGAGGAGAGGGCAGAAAAAACTGCCACGAAGCTGAAAGCCTCAGGTGCTCCAAACCCCTTTTAAGGAGCCGACGCTTCCCCATAGCCAGGCCCTGGTTCAAGCAGCTGGGGCAGTGGGAGAGGGGCCTGGAGGCGGGACAAAAAGCAGCTCCCACTTTCTTTGTCCTTCCCACCTGGGAGGGGTAAGAAGCTGGGCCGGTGGGAGGCAGAGCTCTGGAGCAGATAACTCCATCCTCCACGGTCCACTGTCCTGTTTGGGGGGTCCTTTTATCCCTGTCGATATTGCCCAGGGCCTGTTGGCTCTTAGACCCACCACCCTTCACCTCCCGGTGTTTTCTCCGACGCTCCAGGTTAGCGTCACCTTCCACAAGGGAGACGTGGAATCAGAGACTCTCAGCACTAGACGGGGCTTCAGAGCGCGCCTTGTGTCACTTTCTGTTTCGGCATATGGGTAAACTGAAGTCTGTGGCTGAGAGGTGACCTGTCTCGGGTTGTATCATGAGCTAGTGGCCTAGCTTTAGGTCCTGACCCTTGGCTGGCCCATTTGGCACAGTAATAGAGGATAACGAATTCTTCTATAGTGATTGCTATGTGTAAGGCCTCAACGTATGGTATGTGTGTATATAATCTTTCCCATGTTATGCATGAGGATTACGAGGCACAGAGAGGTTAAGTAACTTGCCTAAAGTCACTGCTAGTAAATGGCAGAGTCAGGATTTGAACTCAGACAGTCTGGCTCTGTTCTTGGCTGCTACACAATACTGGCATACTAACGCCTGTCCTCGACTATTTACTTCAGGTCCCGATGAGGAATCACTAATAAATTCCTTGGCAAGAGGATTTCTGGCTTAATATCTTACTCCTGGAAAAACACTCCCCCAAAGCCGATAGCAACAGGTGTTAAATAGACTAATCAAAACAAAAATAAATTCCATGGTCAAATAAATTTGCAATGTTGTATTAAACCAAGTTAAACAGTTTTTCTTCCCTTTTTTTTTTACTACAGAATTTCTCAGACCCTTTAATATGCTAATAGGCATTGTAAATTCTCTAAGAATCTAAAAGCATCTGCCAAATTTTTTAGACCACAGAATCTTTTTTGATGCAGTCATGTCACCTGGGTAAAAAAAGCAAATTGTGTCTTGTTACTATGAAAATAGTTTTGACCTCAAGGACCCCCTAAAATGGGCTCAAAGCCTCTGCTCCTACCCCAAGGATTCCCTGGAACATACTTTGAGAACTGCTGTCCTAGAAAATAATATTTTGAAACTAAGACTGGAAGCACATTCTCGTGGGGCTATAGATCATCTTGCCCCTTGCAAAGGACAAAGGAGAAAAAGCACATGGGAGACTACGGATATGTGTTCTAAGAATCAGTCTTCATTCTACTAATTCCTTATTTTCCTTTTTTCTCTTCCCACCCTTGTTCTTTTCATTTAAAAATTCCTTGTTGCTCCATAAAGGATTTAAGGTAGCTTACTCTTCCAGTAAGTCAACGTTCTTGTTGAAAGACACACATTTAAAGTATAATTAAGGCGTTACTATTTTAGGGGGCCTCCTGACCTCCACCCTATGTCCCAAATTCTCCTCTACTAGAATCTTATAGGCCAACCTAAAATTTCTCATTAGCAGTTTGTTTATTTGGCAAGGCCATGTCTTTCTAGAAAGAGGCCAGAGTTTAGAAACAGTTTCAGTGCAGTGAGAGGTGTGCACACACTGGGCTCAGCGTGTGTGGGAGTCACGCAGACGCAGGGCCTGTCCAGGGAGAGAGCCCTGAGGGATGGGAGCTCAGGAGGGGAAGGCCTGCAGCGGGTACCCGCCCGGGACCCTGCAAAGTGAGGTGCCCTGGTACAAAGTAGCCACTTTTCCCTTTTAGGGAGATGCCCAAAGATGCATTTTATTCATTTAACAATTTTATCTAGGGGCTCAAAGTGTGGTCCTCAGTACCTTGAACTGAAGTCATCGTGTGTTTATTCTAGACCATAGGACTTTGAACCTGATCTCAAACCTTTGGTCAAAGCTAATGTGGCATTGAGGGTACTGCTCTGGAGTTTGATAACCCAGACCAGGTAGGCAAAATGAAATCTGCTTCAGGCAAGGTGGCCCAAGACCCGCCTTTGTTACGATGGCTGGCGGCGGTGGAATGTGCCCTTGGCTCACAAGCAGGTCAATGTCATGAGGATGCTCTAGTCCACACAGTGTGGGCCAGATGGAGGATCACAGACTGGAGGGGACAGAAGTGTCCTGTCCCTCTGAGAACACCACTACCTCTGTCTACACTTTGTCTTCTCCATCCTCTTGGGTTTAGGGCTCTGGCTGCCATGAGTGGGCAAGTGGAAGGGTATGTCTGTCAGGCGATGCTACGAACGAGTCACCGAACTCTTAACTTGCCATTGCTGTGCTCCGCATGCTAGATTTAAGCTCTACTTGTGTACAGGGTGAGTCTCTAGCTGTTTGCCTGGATTGGTCTTATATGGTTATGTGCCCCCCTCCCTGTCAAGGCGAACCCATCCAGCTAAGTGTTATTAAGAACAAAACACATTTAGTAGGAGTTTTTCACATACATTAGTCACACATACTCCTTTTAAAAAATACAGATGAGAAAATAGAAAATGGAAAAGTCATCCATAACCCAACTCCCCAGAGATAATTACAGACTGTTTTGGATATAAATCCTCTTCCTTTCTTTCTCTAGCTCTTGCTTCATACCCAGCTACATACCCAAGTGGAAGGTTCCAGAAGGGATTCATGTGGCCAGAGTATTGACCACTATCCCCATCCCTGCCTGCGCCTGCCCCCACACTGATTTGCAGCAACTGTTTACACAGGGGAAGTGGTTACGTTTTGTGTTTGGATCCTCAAGCCTGGAGGGTAAATGGAGCAGGCAGCAGGGAGTCTGGTCCCCTTTCTGCCTCAGGAGTGGGTCTGACCCAGCGGAGAGAGGAGCCACCTCATAGCGCTGGGTAGAAGTCAGCGTGGCTTCCACACAGTGAGGATGCAGAGAACTGCCACTCTGCTTAAACAAGTGACGGAGGGAGGGTGTTTGTTCTCAGTAATGCATTGAAGTGGCTGTTTTCTCTCTTGACACGCCCTGGTCATGGAGTGGGGTCCTCGGGCTAAGATATCACCCTCTTGCCCCAGTGTCTCCCACTCCAATTCACGGCCCCTCCAGCCCTCACCATCGATGCTGCTCTGGTATTCTTTTTAGATTTCCTAATTAGAAGTCTGTATTTAGTCTTTCTGCACTGGAACACTCACAGTAGTTAAACACGAAATCTAAGGCAACGTAAACTCGCAGCCTCCTATTCCATATAAAACGTGTGGAGAGACGTGAGCATTCACGGGCTGTGATGAATCGCCTCAGGTTTCTCAGCATCTCGCCATCACACTTAATTCTTCAAATTAGGCAGGGAAAGAGTGGGGGAAAGCTGGGCGCTTTTGAGGCCAACACCAGCCAGCTAGTGTGATGCTCCTCTCTGCTGGCTCTGCCTCTTCCCCGGCAGCTCCTGCTGCTTTATCTGTTTATTTTGCAATTAGCGCCAGGAGGAGACTCATGGGGAAATTTTTGCTTGGGGGCCAGAATTTATATTTCTGAATGTCTCCCCCTCCTTGGAGTACTAGATTCTGTGAGGAGAGTCTGAAAGCAATAGCTCTCAGTGAGCTTTCAACAACACTCTTGATGATAATCCTTGGTAATTTCACCATCCACAAACACGATCCTTTGCATATGCAGCCGTCTGGCTCCCCGACTTCCTCTGCTCCAGGGATCTTGTCCTTTATGGCGTCTTGGGCATCTATACCCATGGCCATGCTCTTGACTTTGCTTGTAATTATCTCCATAATCTCAATTTCAAATATCCCACTCTCCTGTCGCAATTCCTTTTTCCAGCTTAGTGTTCTGTTCTTTCCAACGGTTCTTCAACCTCGCTAGGTCTACAGCCAACTGATCTACCACCTTTTCACTGTTCCTCACCCACCCCGCCCTCAAGTCCTCACTGCCCTCCTTGCCCACTTAGAGTCTGTGGCCCCTTGTTATCATCCTGCCAGTTAGGACGTCGCTCCCTTTGATGCCTCTCTCCCTTCACTGCACCTTCCCAGCAAAACCTCAACCCTGCTGCATCTATGTCCTATTCACTCTGTCTGCACATGCGCAGCTAGGTGTGGCTGCCCGGTCTTACTTTAAGTTCACTATCACAGCTGCCAGGTGGGCCTTGCCCCCTTATTTCCCTTTCCTACCCCACTTACTTTCCCACTCTCCAAGACAATGATTTCTTATTTCCTCCTCCCTCCTCAAACTGTCAGCATCCCCTCCCACCCTCACTCTCAGCCAATGACCTTGCTTCCTGATTCCCTGAGAAAACAGACAACCAGCTGACACGTTCTGTGTTTCCACCACCGTACCCACTGCCCACCCTTATCCGTGCCTATCCATTCTGCCTTTCCTCGGTGCAGGACAAATTTCCCAGGCTTCCATGAGCGGTCCTCAAAGTGTGGTCCTCAGTTCAGACTGGCAGCAGCAGTATTGCTTGGAAGATGATCAAATCGCAAAGCCTGCAGTCCCTCCAGATGTGCTGAATTGGAGTTTCAGGGAGGGCCTGGGCATCTGTGTTTCAATCGGCTTTCCAAGTGATTCTTACGCGCGGTAAAGTTAGGCAGCTCTGCGCGCGATCTTCTTCTCTCTCCCCTACCCAAGGACATCTCTCCAGTGGTTGTCTCCTCTCTCCTCTGCATCATCACACGTTCCCCCTCTACTGGGTAATGTTTTCATTGTCATACAAACAAACTGGAGGCAAAACAAAAACATCTCTTGATTCCAAATCTCGCTTTAGCTACCATCTCTTTCTC
Organism: Micronycteris hirsuta; assembly: GCA_004026765.1. Taxonomy (NCBI): domain Eukaryota; kingdom Metazoa; phylum Chordata; class Mammalia; order Chiroptera; family Phyllostomidae; genus Micronycteris; species Micronycteris hirsuta. Next base: position 42,482 of record PVJI01008431.1, read on the forward strand.
CTTCCCTTTTTGTCTTAAGCCCCCCTCCATCAGTCTTTTGCTCTCTCCGTCACCCAAAACCGATCTTCCTAAGGTCGTCACGGCAGAAATTGGCCAGGCAGTACCAGACATTTCCCCTTCTGGGCACACAACTTAATGATGTTTCTCAATTTCTTTGCATATAAATGAGGCCATGTGACTAGTTCTTGCCACAGGAATGTGAAGGGGGTAATGTGCCACCGTCAGGCTCGGGCGTTTGAGGATGGGTGTGCTTCAGTGTGGACTGCCCCTCCCCTTTCCAAGGTGCCCATGGAGGCCACACACTGGAGATGGAAATAGGCTGAGTACCTCAAGTGCCACACGGAAGGTGGCCTACCAAACACTCGCGTAGACTGTGACATGAATGAGAAATAAGCTTTTTATTGTGTTAAGTCACTGACTTGGGGGTTGTTACAGAACTAAGTCTACCTTACTTAAGTTACCAGTGACCTCCCCATTTCTAAATCCAGTAGTGAGTTCTCAGTTGTTACCACACGTGACCGGACGGCAGTGTATAGCAAAATTGATTGATGGCTCCTTCTTGAGACATTTTCTTTACACATTCTTTTTTTTTTTTTGAAACATCACATTTGTAATTCTGAGAAAAACAAATAAAAAATATAAAAACAGAATCAAATCATAGTATACTACTCAGCTAAGCAATACATAGTTAAAATTATATAACAGCTACCATTGTTTTATGCTAGCATGTATTAGAAAATACTGGGAACACTGTAGGAGAAAAAAGCATAGCTGGAAAGTAGCTGTGTTACAGATGAGAAAAACAAAGCACAGTTTTGCTAGACTTCCAACCCAGGAAGTTTGTTCTTCTTCGCACATTCTTTAGGCCTCTTTTATTTATTTTTTTAATTCTTCAACGTGGTGTAATATACTTTGCTAATTCTCCTTCACGTTAGCTCTTCCCAGGGCCCAGTCCTTGCATCTCTTCTCATTAGCACTCAGTCCTCCTTTAGCATCATCCTTGCTCTTGGCTTTCAGTGCCTTCTGTACAATGATGAGTCCCAAGATTATGTCTCTAGCTGAACCCAAAACTTGCCTGTCCATCTGTCTACTGGATACCTCCACTTGGCCTCTAACGGTCACCTCAAACTTAACATAGCCAAACCGTACTCCTGACGCCTTTAATTCTGCTTCACCTATAATCGTTCCTGTCTCAGAAAGATACTAATCTTTCCCATCCTTCCAACTGCTTAAGTCAAAACCAGGGACTCATAAGGACTCTGTATTTAATTTCCCAAATTCCATTACTATCACACTCACAGGTCTTCCCTTACAGATATCCGGGTCCTCACCTTCCCCTTTCACGCCACGGCCGTGGTCCGAGTCACACTGCCGTCTCCTGCTTCACTTGTTGCCTCATCCTCCCAACGGCCTCCCTGCTCACATTCTTTCCTGCCTGCATTCTGTCCTCAACAAACAGCCAGACCTTTACACATGTAAGTCAGATCATCTTGCTCTTCTTATCAACCCTTCCTTCGTTCTTCCAGGTTCCCAGTTCCTGCCAACACACAGTATTTTCCTAGATCATTCAGAACTGAAACCAAACTCCTTAAAATGGCTCTCAGGCCCTGCAGGAGCTGGCTCCCCAATATCTCTCTGACTTTCTCCCTTCTGACTCTCCTGGGCTGGTGCCCTTCCTGCAACACGATCTTCTTTGCTGTTTCAAGCATGCTCTTGCGTGGAACACACTCACCCAGATAGAAGTAGCTCCCCCTCTTAAAAACTTCCTTCAGACCTCTGGTCATCTACCTAAAACAGTGTGGCCTTCCCTGATAGAAACTCAGGCTTGCCTGCACTTCCACCCCCTCTGCCTCTTAGCACTTATCACCACCTGGCACGCTATATATTTACTTACTTATTTGCGTATTGTTTGCCTAATCCTACCAGAATGTAAGGAGGGCAGGGACTTTGTCATGTTTGTCCTGTGTCTGCAGAACAGAGAACAATGTTAGGTGCACAGTAAGTGCTCCATCGAACATCGCCAGAATGACGTGTACAGATGACGTGTTGTAGAACTCTGCACCTGAAACCTGGATATTTGGTTGACCAGAGTCACCCCAATAAATTCAATAAAAAGCAAACAAAAACCCCCAAATGTCTGTAGAATGAATGAAAGAATAGCTACCCAAATGGGCCAACTGAGCTTCCTTGGCCCTGGTTAGGGAGCAGGTCTCACCAGCTGAGTTTTGCATGTGCTCTTCATTTCTGATGAATCCAGTCCCCTCTTGCTCTCCCAAAGAATTTTGTCTCTAGGATCTTGTCTTCGAAGCCTCTCATGCACCCTATTTCTGACTGTGTGAGGACACTTGTCCACCCTCTCACACAGCTGGCCTTGCAGACGCTGGGTGATGTTGTACGTGAGTTTCCAGCACAGGTTCTTGCTCGTGAGGCCCCAGGGCTCTGTTGTACACTGTGGGAGGAGCTGACCCCTCACTGGCTCTCTTACCAGGAACACCCTGAGGTATGACCAGGACAGAAACAGGCAGCATTGGCCTCTACTTTTGAAAAAATGCAGGAAAGAAATCAAGAAACTTTTAGAAGAGTGTATGGACGTTTGGAGGTCTGTTCAATCGCAGGGTTCTTACAGAGGGATGAGCAAGACGGGGCAGGTTGCTGGGAGGTGCTGTTTCCTGGTCCCCCCCCCCCCACACCCCCACTACCTGATGCTGTCTTTGGGAAAGGTTGTTGGAAGCAGAAAACACACAGGCTTGGTTGATGAAAAGCCTGTTTATTCCTAGTACACTGGACACTTTGTTCAGGAATAGTTCATCCATTTGAAAATATTGCCCTTGTAACGGTGCCAAGGTCGTTGCCTGCTGGGGTTATCAGCAGAGTACGTGCCTGCCCTGACTGGTGTATTTTAATAGGTGTACCACTTCCCTGCCAAAGCGACTAAAGAACATTGCATAGTTAATTTGTATTCAGTGCTCTCCCTGCAAGCATTCTTAATATTCGATTTTTGTTGGGACTTCATGTAAAAAAAGAGAAAGAAATGAATAAATAAGTTAGGATATAATGCGCTGCTTTAAAAATGAGTTTTAGGTACTGACACATTTTGAAGTTTTCTGTACTCATTTGATGATGATAATGTGCTCCACTAAGCTTTGGAGAGTCCTCACAAATTCTTTATACTCATTCTCTCCTTCGGTGCTGAAGTCAGCCCTGTAAGTTAGGGTGGCATGGTCCGCGTTTTAGGGAAGAAAACCAAGGCTCTGGGAAGCTGAATGGCTTGTCAAAGCAGGTGAAAGAATTAAACATGGTGGAAGGTGCATTAGGGCCCAAGTCTCATAATGCCTGGGTCAGACCACGTCCGCCCCGTTGTCATGAGCTGGGCAGGTGTGGGGAGGTCCACGGAGGCGGAGGATCTAGCTGGGTTTGGTCAGAGACCCTTGAGGGCTAGAAGTGAGAGTGAGTGGAAAGCAACTACAGGCCTCTGTGTCAGCCAACACAAGGCAATAAACAGTTTTTCGCCCTGAAAACCGTGTGGAGACCCTGCCTGCAGAGTGGACAATGAACATCATTTGGGTGTAACAGGACCTGGGGAGGCAAGCGTTCCATGCAGCAGCCCCATAGCACTGTGGGAAAATCTCCATCCTGGGCCTTAGGAGACTGGGTTTTCAGGGCCAGCTCCACTGCATAAGTCTATCATGTGACCTTGAACAAAACTTTCATAAGACAGATTTGAGCACATCTGCTCAACTCCTGGTATACACAGCTGACTTTTATTACAACAGAGCAATGGTTGGAATAAAGAAATTAAAAAGGGGCCCACCCACCAAGTCTGTGAATGCCACAAAGTTGGAGAGTGCAGCTAATAATGACAAATGACAGATCAGATTTCTAGAAGGTCTTGAGGCTGGTTAGAACACTGAAATGAAACCTCTAAGGTAAGTGGACAGACTTGTGCTTGCCTTTAGCAATAATTGCACCAGCGGCAGCACTAGTTATTGATCCACATCTTTCTTACTCTTGTAAAGGGTTTGAGGAAGCTAAAGGCATCTGTTTGGGCTGGAAAAGATTTATGAGTTTTAGTTACCTGGAGGCTCAGTATGTCTATGACAGAAAAGGTACTGCAAGTACGGGCTCTACCAACAGAGGCGCAGGGCCTGGAAGGACTCGCCTTGAGCTTGCGTGCACGGCCGGGTGAGCCTTGGGCTCCATTAGCGTGCTCTTTCAGAGGGTCACTGACAAACTGGAGCCAGGGTAAGTGGTGGGGAAATCATGTATATGGCCCATAAGGGGACTACTCAGTGGGGGGACATGCGGGTGATCTTCACATACTTGTCAGGAGGACGAGAAAGTGCATAACCTATGGGGAGAGCTGTCAAGCCAGAGCTAGGCCCGTGAGTGGGACCTAAGGGACACAGAATTTAGTTGTGAAAGTGGGGGTGGGAAACTTGAGAGGTGGTGAGCACCTTCTCATCAGATGCACAGCAGCCTGAACTCCTGGCAGGGACTGGCATGGGGTTCCTGCCCTGTGTGGGGCTGGAGCTGAGGGGGGGTCACTTGACTGATACCAGCAATCTAGGAAGTGAGAGAATGTGTATGAGGTGAACTCTAAATGCTCCATAAAAGTAAGATAATCAACACACACTGTCCACCGATCCCAGGTCAGGGCACAAGTGTCTGTCTACAGTCTCTCTTCACCGACTTCAGGTCTGTCTCTAGGCTCCGCCGTCCCTCTGAATATGCCTGGAGGTAATGATGTTGCTTTGCCAAGACTGTGAGTGTGTTTTATTTCCATTTCACAACTGAGGACATTGAGTACCAAAGACTCAAGGTGGGGGAAGAAGTTCAGAGGCAGCTCCTGAAAGGGCCCACCCTTTGAGTGTGCAGTGTGTTCTGGGGGCCCCGGGTGAGCTGCAGCTTTCTGAGCTTGCATTTATTGGGAGGGGGAGGGAGTATCCTTTTTTCTTCAAGGGAGCTCTAGTTAGAAGTTGAGGTTTCTCTCTTTTTCTTTTTAGAGGTTTTTTTTTTCTTTTCTTTTTTCAGTTACCTAATAGATCAGCTGAACTAATCTGGAGAAAAGAAATTTCTCCTTCAAACAACTAGTTAGGTAATAACGCTGAATCAGTAAAAGTCATCGACAAAATGAAACTCCTCTCTTAGGCTGAGAACACTGTAGAAATGAGGCCCAAAGCTTCAGGGATGAAACCAGACAGGCTTCCGACTGAGGTACCTTCCCCAAGGGTGTATTTGCATTTGTTAGGGAAATGGCTCTGGCACACACACCTGGTTGTGTGTTTCTAATAGTCCACAGCCGGGGTCCATCGGGGCTCCCTCCCCTCACCCAGCCCAGTCTCCTTTGCTCTAAGGATTGCTACTGCCCCCGCCAAACCTATAGGGATGGACTCCTGAACCAAAAAGAAATGTATGTAGAAATAAGTAAAGAAATATGTTGAACCATTCAAAAAATTAAAAAATAAACAAAATCCTCTGCCCCCCAGAAATGACCCTGCTTTACCGCTCAGAGCGGGTGGGGGAAGGACCCACCTAGAAATTGGGCTGGACCAATCAGAGACTATTTCATGGAGAATGGCATTAGGCCCGGCCAGTCAGGTGGCTGGCTGGAGCTGGGCTTGAGGGTAGAGCCAGGATTGAAGGATCCATTTTCTGACATGAACTTTCAATCAAACAGCTATGAGAGCTAAGAGGGACTCTGATGTGGACATGGGCACCTCGTACTTTCTTCTTTCCCTTCAGCAACTATGATTTTCTTAGGATATGATTGCTAAGAGTTAGTGTGTCTTCACAGAATTCCACCCCAAGAACCCAGATGTTCTTTGAATTTCTTAGACTCTTCGGCACTAAAAGTAGGTGTAGGTGGTTTTCAGTTCAAACTGATAGTCCTGCTGTTCTCTTGCCTGTTCGACAAGAGGTTCAGGCAGGCCGGGGGCTGTGTGATAAGTGAGTAATGTCACAAGGCTCCTAAAGGCTTCCTTTCAGGTTTTTAACTGATAGACATGCTTATGGGGTTGGTGCTTATTATTTTGAATCAGGGACTAATGCCTTACTCTTGCTATTTCTTTGGCAAAACTCAAACTTATTCTGAAATTAAAGGTCTTTCGTTGTTTTTAAGACAATGGCATATCAACAAGGAATTGCATTTGGCTGTGAATAACAGAAGCCTGAAAAGAGACGTAAACAAGTATTAGAAGCTTTATATCTCATGTTGCACAGAAGTCTTAGGATGGCATCCAAGGCTTGGTGTGGTGGCTTCACAATGCCACAAGGGGCCCAGGTTTATTCCATCTGCCATCCTTAGCATGTGGTTTCCATCCTCATGGCCATCAGATGGCTGTAGGAACTCTGGCCATCAGGGCCACACTGCAAGTGGAAAAGTAGAAGGGCCAAGAGCAAAATGTGCATGCCAGTTAGTTGGGTCCCACCCAACAGCTTCGACTTATGTCTCATTGGCTAGATTCCATTCCAGGGTCATCTGGCAGGGGAGGTTGAAATAAGGAAATACTGAGCCTAGTTCGCTGCTGCCTCGGACAAAGTTAGAGATCCATTAGTAAGGAAAAAGTGGGGAAGGGTGTCTAGTGGTCTATGCTCTATGTCTAAAGGAATGTTTCTGTAAGAAATATTCTACTGGCTTACATTTTATGGGGAAATTCTATTAGAATTTCACATACATTTTTCATTAAGAAATTACATCACACTATAAAAATCTCTAATAGGGTATCCACCGCTGACCTATTATGGCTTCCAGCTAAACTATGCATTGCACTCCTAATCATCCCACTCAAATGTCTGTCTGCCAGTTCCCCAGACCCAAAGCCATAGTTCACTCTTTTTTTACCCTTCATGCTTCACATTCAACCGCTCACAAATTTTATTTGCCTAATATCCAGGTCATCTCTTAAATCTATCTATTCCTTTCCGCCCCAACCATCAGCCCAGCTGAACACCCACCAAGTCATGCACATGTGTATGGTCTCTGCACAGGCAAAGATCATGAAGGCGTTCTGAATCAGGATTTCAATCCTGGGCTATGCACCGGTGCCAGTCTAAGAGCTGATCTTCCTGATTCCATTTCCATACCTGCCACTTCTTATGAGTATAGCCCTTTCAGACACTGTCCTCTTCTTTCTGCAGGATGCAGACAAAGTCTGTAGTTTTTGTCTGCTTCACAGCCTTTCTCCGTCGTGATTGTGCAGTCTTAGCGCCCTCTGGCCACGTGGAGTTAGGGTGAATTCTAGAAAAACCCTTGTCCAGCCACCTCTGGCACTGTAAACTTGGGCAAAATCCCTGGCTCCAACTGCTGTATGGGCAGTAATGCTGGGTAGCAGGAATACTTGAGTGGGTTTGTCAGAACTAGGAATAGCAAGAAAATTTGAAAGGGCCTCCTGTTTTAAGGAGGTACTTGACTGCTTCTGGATCAATTCAAAGAGGCTTCAATGACTCTCAAGAGGATTAAAGCAGGCGACTTCAGTGAAACTTTTGTGCTTTTGTTCCCTGGGGTGGAAACCCTCAGCAGTGATACACACAAACAGCACTTGGAGTCAAACAAGAGCTTTACAACGATCCGTCTGGGTCCCCAAATACAGTTCAGCATCTCTTGAGAGCTTCAGATTCTATAAACACTTTCAAAATATTTTCTTTAACCTTCACAATCATTGAAATGCTCAGAACCCCCCCTCCCTGCCCCAATATACACATTTTAAGATTTCTCTAGCAGAATCTCAACAGCCATTCAACAGCCATTCAAACAGACGCAGCCTCCAGGCCTGTCATCCTCCCACCTCTCTCTCTTACACGGTTTTTTAAAGACATATTGTCTGGAAGAGGGTAAGGTGGACGCTGTAAGCCCCGTCTGCAGTTGCAGACAGTGTGACTCAGAGTGGCGAAGAGACTTTGTCAGAATCATAGCAGTGCATGGTCACGTTAAAAAGCTAAGTCTGGTCATCTGACTCTTGTTCTATTGAGGAGGTAATGAGAGACGAGGAAAATGAGGAGGAGGAGGAAATGAAACCCACCTCGTTCTCCTGCCACTCCTGTCCGCACCCTTGCTAGGACTTCTGAGAAGCAGGCAGAAACGAACACTCGACTGCTGTGACCTATTGCAGTCTACCGCACACCAGAGAGGGTCGGACGTCCCAATCCGTGCTCCTGTGGGACCCTCACCCTCATCATACCGTGGTATTTGGTAACTTGTCTCCCCTATAGACTGTAAGTTCTTTGAGGCATAAGTTGCAACTTTGTCATTTTAGTATCCCCAGCAACCACATAACATCACAGCACGTGGCCAATGCTCAACAAAATACTGTTCCACCGTGAACTGAGCAATGCCTCTCCGACAGAAGGGCCAGATGAGTTTATAGGCTATCCAGCTTCAATTAATATTTGTTCCCAACCTGTACATAGATGAATTAGACCCCATTGAACAGTTCTGAGTACCTTATATGCAAGCCTTCTTCCATACAGATACTTGTTTTTTATTTTCAAAAAATAAGTTATTGTATAATACACATATAATAAAGTGCACAAAACTTAAGTGCACAGCTCAGTGAAATTTACATATGGTATATACCCATGTAGCCGCCGCCTAGAACAGGATGTAGAACATTTTCAGCGCACCAAGCTTTTTCACGCCCCTACCCCATTCAATACCATCTGCAAAAGTAACTACTATGCCTTCTGTTACTTCTTCTGTGAAAAGAAATCTAAGTTGTTGAATTTTGAAGCCATTCTTAAATAGGCTCATGACCCTAAGATGACTGTCAGCAGCTCCCAGGACTGTATACGTTCCAGGCCCACACCCAGAAGAAGTGAGTGTCTTTGTCCTGGAATACCTGGGAAAATGTCAGTAGCTCTAATTGGGTTGCTGCCTGTTCCTAAACCAATCCCTTTGCCCAGGGAAATTTGATGGAGTGATTAGCTTAGGTCCAGGCCAGGTTCCTGATTCCTGAGGGCCAAAGCAGATTCAGCTCCTCCAGAAATCCACAGGTTGAGAACGGGGTTAGAGGTAGTTCCCAAACAGGGAGTTAGGGCATGGTTACCCTGAGGAAAGAGAACAGATGCTGGGCAACTAAAAGAACAAATGTTCACTTCCCTGGCTGCACCCAATCTCGAATCTTCATTACCCAAGTTACTTGTAAGATCATAGTTCTTGCTGTGGTCTTCCAAGGCTATATCAGGGGTCCTCCTTCTGGGACTGTGACTCCAATCCCCTCACACTGTCACATGCTGTACACCCATCCTCTCCAGGACACACGTGCAGCTCTTCCAACTCTCGCAAGTCCTTACTCAGGTGTTCTCTTGTGCATGAGGTCTTTCCATCACATTTTTTTTTTTTGTCAAAGTAGCTAACATTAATTTGAGCTACTTATTTATTTTTTTCTAAGATTTTATTTATTTTTAGAGAGAGGGGAAGGAGAAAGAGAGGGAGAGAAACAGCAATGTGTGGTTGCCTCTCACATGGCCCTCACTGGGGACCCCGCCTGCAACCCAGGCATGTGCCCTGACTGGGAATCGAACTGGGACCGCTTGGTTCCCAGTCCGTGCTCAATCTCCATCACATTTTTAACTGTTCATTGTTTCTACATAATTTGACTATTAATTTCTTTTTAAAATTTTTTAATTGCGTTTTTTACATTATATTGTTATTATGGAATAATATTGTTAACAATATTATTCCATAATGTATTAGAAATGCTAGAGGTTCACGAAAAGTTCAAAGATAAAATTATTATTCTTTGAAGATAATATTGTTTTCTTGAAAAATTGAAGAGATTCAACTAAAATCTATTATAAGTAATAATACCCTCTTCCTGTTGCTCTGAAGTCTACTATAGAGGCCAAGAAATTCTAGATGTTCACTTTCTCTGTGTCCCTTGCAATTGGGGGGGCACATGACACAGCCATTGCCGGTGAGATAGAAACAGAAGTCTATGGTGGAGTTCTGAGTATAGTGTTTTGTTTTCTCCTCTTTTCTTCCTTCCTGGAAACAGAGATGTGATGTCAGGAGCCATCTTGACACCATGAGGCCGCACATTTGGAGAAAAATCAAATTGAATCAGAAATGTCTACTTTTCTGCCCAGCTGGTGTAGCTCAGTGGATTGAGCGCAGGCTGGGAACCAGAGGGTCCCGGTTCGATTCCCAGTCGGGGCACATGCCTGGGTTGCGGGCCAGGTCCCCAGTGAGGGTCATGTGAGAGGCAACCATACATTGCTTTCTCCCTCTCTGTCTCCCTCCCTTCTCCTCTCTCTAAAAATAAAATAAATAAAATCTTTAAAAAAAAAAAAAAGAAATGTCTACTTTTCTTATGCCTATGCAAATAAATGGCTAAATACATATTTTCCTAGGAAATACAAATTGCCAAAATTGGTCAGAACAGAATGAAAATCTAAACAGGCCAATTAACATAAAACGATTAGAAAATGGTATTAATGAGCTAACCCCCAAGTAGCAACAGGCCTACATAATTTCTCAAATTCTGTAAAATTTTTAAGGAACTTATGACTTCAATGCTATTTAAATTGTCTTAGAATGAAGAAAAAAGAACAAAAGTATGATTCATTTTATGACACCAGTATAACATTGATGTTAAAACCCAACAAAAATGGCACCAAAAATGTGTCAAATCATAGCCCAATGTCACCTCTGAATATTGATATAAAATTCAGAATAAAAGAAACAGTTCTATTCAAGTCAGAAAATAGATAACAATGTGTATTGTTAACAATATTATTCCATAATGTATTAGAAATGCTAGAGGTTCACGAAAAGTTCAAAGATAAAATTATTATTCTTTGAAGATAATATTGTTTTCTTGAAAAATTGAAGAGATTCAACTAAAATCTATTATAAGTAATAAAAACTTATATAGGAAGCTTGATATATAGAGATAACACGATTTCACTCATATATGGAATCTAATGAGCAAACTGAACTAACAAGGAAAATGGGGACAGACTCATAGATGGAGAGCCCGGTGACAGCTGGGAGTGGGGAGGTGAGGGGGTGGAGGGACTGAGCAAAAAGGAAAAAGGACTCATGGACATGGACAACAGTGTGGTGATTGCTGGGGGAAGAGGGTATAAGGGGACAAAAATATAATGTAAAAAACGCAATTAAAAAATTTTAAAAAGAAATTAATAGTCAAATTATGTAGAAACAATGAACAGTTAAAAATGTGATGGAGATTGAGCACGGACTGGGAACCAAGCGGTCCCAGTTTGATTCCCAGTCAGGGCACATGCCTGGGTTGCAGGCGGGGTCCCCAGTGAGGGCCATGTGAGAGGCAACCACACATTGCTGTTTCTCTCCCTCTCTTTCTCCTTCCCCTCTCTCTAAAAATAAATAAAATCTTAGAAAAAAATAAATAAGTAGCTCAAATTAATGTTAGCTACTTTGACAAAAAAAAAAAAATGTGATGGAAAGACCTCATGCACAATAGGAACAAAAATGAATCATCCAGAACAAAGGAAATGTGCAAAGACTGTATAGAGAACACTTTCAAATGCAAATGAAGACTTAAAGAAATGGCAGACATACTATGTTCTTGGATAGGAATGTTCAGCATTGTAAACATGTCAGTTCTCTCTAAATGTGAGACATTGACAATCAAAACACCATCAGAATATTCTGTTAGAACTTGATAATCTGATTACACAGTTTATCTGAAAAAGTACTTACTATCCAGAAAAAAATCTGGAAAAAAAATAGATTAAGAGCAGTATTAGTTTTCTGTTGCTACATAACAAATTACCATCAATTCAGCAGCTTAAAACAGCTACGTACTAGGTCACAGGTCTATAGGTTAGCAGTTCAGGCACAGCGTGACAGGGTTATTGGCTCAGGGTCTGGCAAGGCTGCACTCTCTTCTGGAGGAAGAATCGGTTTCCAGTTTCGTTCAGGTCATTGGCTGAGTTAGTTCCTTGTGGTTGTAGGACTGAGGACCCCACTGCCAAAAAAACTCTGTCAGCCTAGAGTTCTTAGCTCCTAGAAGCTTCCCATATTCCTGGCCACAGAGTTCCCTCTGTCTTCAAGGCCAGCAATGGGGAGTCTTCCTTGTATTGATTCTCTTTCACATCTTGAATCTGTTTCCAGGAAGAGCCCAGTCCCTCTCAAGTTCTCACCTGATTAGATCAGGCCCACTCAGGGTCGTCTCCCTTGCTTCGAGTCAGCTGTGCCAAACAACATAGCTTAATCACTGGGTGGCTATGCCATCAATCACAAATCCCAGGGATCATAAAGGGTATGTGTACCAGGGAGCAGGGATCTTGTGTGTCAACTTAGAATTCTGCCTACCGCAGGGGATGAGAAACCTATAACAGTTAACAGTGTGATACTAGTGAATAAACAGGTCAATATTCATTGATCAATAAACAATAGATTAATATATAGATCTGGGTTGAAAGTCCAGGAATAAGTCCAAAAGCATTTAAATATATAGAACATGAGAAAGGTGAATTTATTGGGGTGACATTGGGTCACAAAACCATACAGGCTTCAAATTATTGGTAAAAATGACTAATTATGCTGTAAGTGGTATTGAAACAAACTGGTGGCCATCTGAAAAAAGTAGAATGGGAACCTGTATTAGTCATAAATAGACATGCTAACTGCGCTAACAGATACACGGCAAATTCTCAATGGTTTACACAATTGAGGTTGATTCTTGTGCACATGAAACACAATTGGCTGTCACTGGTTGTATGACCTTTCTCACGGTCATTCATGAGCGCTAACTGTTCATCTCGACGTTCTCTAGAGCTGTGCGGTCCAATGTGTTGCCTGCTGGAGCTTGGCCAGTGCAAAATAAGCTGGGCTACAAGTATAAAATATGCATCAGATTTCACAGACATAGCATGAAGAATGTAACACATCTCACTAATACATTTTATAGTGTTAATTTGTTAAAATGATAATATTTTAGATATAGCAGGTTAAAGTTTATTATTACCATTAATTTCACCTTTTTTTTTTTTTTTTTGCTTTTTCCTAAATGGCTACTAGGAAATTTAAAATGACATATATGTGTCACTGTTATGGCTCACATTTATTTCTATCGGACAGCACTGCTCTGGATTCCAGAGTCTTCTCCGTGGTGAACAGAATGGCAGAGACTGGCTGGGAGGGTCACATTACCTTCCATCACATTTCATCGGCCAGAACTCAGTCCTATGTCCACACCTAACTGCCAGGGAAGAGGGAAGCACAGTCTAGCTGTGTCCAGGAGAAGGGGGAAGTGGTTTTGGTTAATAACTAGTCAGTCTCTCCCACAAATTCTTAACTCACATCTTATACCAAAATTAATTACAGAAGAAAGAAAGAGTAAAATATTTTTTTAAAAAAAGGAAGGAAGGACAGCAGGTAGAAGAAAACATGGGAGATATATTTTTAGATATTTATAAAATAAAAAATAATTTTCAGAAATATCTTTAGAATTATTTTTAAAAATCTCAAAATGAAGTCTGTATAAATGACTCAAAATGTAGAGGCTATTAAAAATGATAAATTTAATTTTAAAATTAAAAAATTCTTTCTGACAAAACACCATAACAGAGTAAGGACAAAGCCACATTGGAAGTGGAGAAATTCTAGCACATCAATACATTGACATCTCAACCAAAGTGTCAATTTCCTAAGTATAGAGAACTCTTACAATTTTGAAAGAGCAAATACATCCAATAGCATAATGAGCAAAGGATGTGAACAGACAGTTCACAGAAAAGTAATAAAATTATTCGTAAAAGTATGAACAATTCTTGACTTGGCTTATAATAAGAGCAATGCATTTTTAATTTGCTGATGGGCAAAGATGAAAAGATCGACAAGACGTTGTTTTGCCAAGTGCGTGAGGTCACGCCGGTGGGGGGGTAAACGGATCTAAGTTCTGCAGAGACGATTTCAGCAGGACAATCTAACATTGCTTAACCCTTTGACCCAGGAAGTCCAATTCTAGGAATTTATGGACAGAGGCACTTGTGCATGAATGAAGAGACAGCATGCAATGGTATGATAACCATGGCGGAAGATCGGAAGGACCTCAACGTCCATTAGTGCGGAAGCAGTCAAGCACAAAGGAGCCACAGCAAGAATGAGGCATAATGTATATAGTTGAGGAAGTCTAGACAAGATATACTCTTAGGCAGCAAAATATATACATAAAATGGAAGAGTAGAACAGAGATTAACCTCTGGGAGAGAAATGGAAATTTAGAAGGTAATTAAGTGCCGGAGGAAAAAGATGTGAGAGCAACTTTCCTTTGATAGTATCTTCTCCTTTTAAATGTGCTGTTTGAATTTTGTACAGCATGCATGCACTGCCCCTTCAAAAAGTAAATAATGTATATTTTTAAATTTTGGAAGCAAATGTGTTGTTTGGGTTTCCTGAGAAGCAAGCCCCAAGATTAGAGTAGGCATGTAAGTGATTTACTGGGGGAAATGGGGAGAAAGCCCCAGGCAGGAGGGAGAGCCCTCAGGTAGTGCTGAAGTTCTGACCCCTGAGAAGAGAGGGAAGGAAGTTCGGACAAGGCCAATAGGAGTCCTTGAGCTGAAGCCACCAGTCAGAAGAGTCCCACCTATGACTGGAATGGGTGTGCCTTACTCTGTCTGCAGAGGTTTTTCCTCAGCTGTAACTGCAGCAGGGCTGGAAAGGCAGCCTCCTGACTGTGGAAGGATGCGGAGCCCAGCAGCTGAGGCTTTTGATCAGTTGCACCCCCTGCCTCAGACCTCCTGGCCTGCAGCAACTGCAAAATCTCTCCTGACCATCCCTTGACCAAAGTTTGCAAGGGCTTCTCTCACGTGATGACTTACTTTGCTTTTATAGCTGTAGTGACCTGGACTTTTCTGGGTTGGAATACTTTTTTAAAGTTGTCCACTCATTCATCCAACCAGAATTTATGAAAAACTTAGTTATATACTATGCATTTAGCTAAATGCTGGGTACACAAAGGTGAGCAAAAAAGACCTGGGTCCCAGACTTACGGACTTATGGTCTGCTGAGCAGGTGGACACGGGTCGAATGGTCAGACAGCACATAGTTTCAGCCTCTAAGTGCAATGGGGAAAATTGCAGAGCGCTGTGCATGCCTCTACCGCCAGGCTGGGGGTTGGAGGAGGCTCTCCCAGAGAAGTGGGGCGCGGGGCATACCTGCTCATCGAGACAACAGAGAGTACAGAGGAGTTTGATGAACGAAACTAAAATCACCTGTAATTCTAAAACCCAGCAATAACCTCAACTAGCAATTTTCTTCCTCTTCTTTTTTTTAATTACAGTTGCCTAATACAGCACTGTCCAATAGAAATAGTAATTTTAAAATTTTTGGTAGCAACATTTAAAGTAAAAAGAAACAGGTGAGATTAATTTTAATAATGTATTTTATTTAACCAAATATGTCTAAAATATTATTCCATATGTAATCAATATGAAAATTAGTTTTTCTTATTAAGTCTTTAAAATCTGATATACATTTCCCACTTACAGCATATGGCACTTTGGACTGGCCACACATTTCAAGTACTCAATTGCCACATGTGGTTAGTGGCTGTCATATTAGATAGTACAGGTTATATACACTTACAAAGGTACATATATGTGTGTGTATACATACAGATGTATGTAACTTCACATTTGAGATCTTAATACATATTCCGTTTTATAGCTTATTTTTTCAGTTAATATTATGCCATATGCATTTTCCCATGATAATAAATATTTTTAAAAGTCCTCTTTATGCATGGCAGCTGTTCTACAGATCCACCATTATTTATTGAACCATTCCCATGTTGTTAGATATTTAGGTTATGACCAAGTTTTCAGCATCATAAATCATGCTGACTGCGATGAACGTCATGATAAGCCCGGCTCTTCATTTGCATCACAGCTTGTGTCCTTGCGTCCGTTCTTGCTGGAGTCACTGAATCAAAGTGCATGGAGGTTTTGAGGCTCCTGAGCCATTTTGTGAAATTGCTTTGAGAGAGGCCGCCCTGATCCACACTGCCAGCAGCCCTGGGGGCGTGGGTCTCGCTGTGACTTTGGCAGCAGCGACCATTGTAATTTCTTCTAAATTTGTTAATTTGATTTGCCAAATTTGGCATTTCCTTATTTTCACAAACAACTCTTTGAATTCCAGCGAGGCCGAACATTCTTTGTCTTTCTCTTAATTAGCTAACTCACTTCCAGTTTTAAATTGCTATTTTTTTTTCTGTTAAAAGTAAATCCGTGGTACCTCTCACACTGAAGGGGGTGGGGATTAGCCCTGACATTTGTGTTTATTTTTATAAGCTGACAGAGTTGACTGCAGCTATCCACTGTTGTTGAGACCGGCTAATTGGGCCACGCGAGGAGACACACGGGGCATGGCCGGTGCTCGCTCGCCCGCAGGAAGCTGCAGGCCGTGGGGCAGAAAGGCCGGCCCAGGCACGGGCCCAGCCGGCCCGCTGGCGGGCTGTGTGTGAAAGGTGCCGCGGAGGCTCGGAGGCCCCGAGAGCACAGAGCTGGGCTGGTTGACTGACTCTAGATGGGCCAGGCTTCATGAAGTGAGACCTGAGACAGGCCTTGCGGAATACGCAGGACCGTGACAAGAGGAGCGGGAGGGGAGGACACCAGGCCGAAGGGCAGCGGAGACAGGGGAGGTGTGGAAACGCTCTTCGCCTTTCAGGAAGACCTGGGATGAGTCTAACAAAACGTCAGTGGTGGGAGATGAGTGGGAAGGGCTGCTGCGCTCCTGTTCCAGAAGCATTTAAATGTCCTGCTGAGGCCTTATTTTATAGATTTGCGGGCTTAGCAGTGCTTTTAAGCAGGATTTTTTTTTCCATATGAGAAAAGAAAATCTGAACTTGTAGAGCTTTCTGAGGAAAAGGGCCCACAGAGAAAAAAGATGTTCTCGGACCCTCCGCACCCATTTCCCACGTTGGCGTACAGTGGGAGATGCAGAATGAGAAAGCATCCTGGAATTATAATCAACTACGCTCTGCCTTTGATATAAATTAACTTGAAACCTGTTTCTTTACAATACAGCATCTTTACAATATTGGTCTCAACTAATGATTTCCTGGGTCATAAATTAACATGGCCACTGAGACAATGGACCTTTCTGGTAGAGTCTGTCTCATGAATGACCAGATCTTCCCACCTCAGAAATAATTGGGGTTGAAAGGGAGGTGCCCTCAGCTCCCTCATGGGCATGTGCCCCTGGCTGGCTGCCCTCCTCACAGGCTCCCAGCCTCCAGGCACTTCTGAATACCACCCACTACAGTGCAGGAACTGTCTCCCCTCAAGTCAGCTGGTGAGAAGACAGCAGCTGTGGCTCCTCAGAAACACACCCAGTGGCTCCAGGAATGTGCCACAGAGTGGCTAAACACCCCGGACAGTATCACAGAAGAAGTCTCCTTGTGGTGGCAGAGGCTTGCCTGTCAGGGGCACTGCTCTGTCAAGTTCCAGCTTGAACCAGGTTTCTGCCAGGTCTCTCCTACCTTCCCTCTACTCTCTCGCCCCACCCCCACCTCCACCAGCTCCCCCACTGTCCCTACCACCCCCTTCACATCCACCCCTCCTTTGTACCCCCTCCACTACTACCCGCTGCTCCCCTCCCCCATGCACACACGTGCTCCATCTACCCTCGGCTCTGGTCCTTGGAGAAACATGAATTTGGCCCCCTTTTAAAGAGGCTGACAACTGGTTACCTCTGGTGGACTTCCTCTATCTTTGTTATCCCAAAGCCTGAGCCACAGGCTCTGAGCCCACCCGCCTCTGGGGAAATAAGAGGGGACAGGACATCTAGTTAGGTCTCTGCTCTGGGGAAGAAAAGCACATAGAAGCAGGGAAAGCCCCCTTCCAGCACAGACAAGGAAGCCCTCTTTTTAGGAGAAGTGCTTTTCAGAATCCAGGAGTTAATAAGATTAGAAAGGTATTCTACTTGCTAATTCAAGTGGAATACACAAAACCTACCCAGCGCACTGGATTTGACATTTTTGGTTGAGGCGGTTTTTACAATCGCTAATGACCCACTCCATTTGGCATCGTAGACAAGCACAATCCTCATGCAATTTGACCCTGTGAAACTCCCTTTGGCTCCGTAAACAGTGGGGGCCAGATGCACAGCGATGGCAGATTAGAAGCCCATGTGGCAGACTTTCCCAAAGGGCCCGGGATGAGTTCCTGTTCTCCCTGCCTTTTGTCCTTGAGTTCGGGGCAAGTGGGGAAGGAGGCAGGGGAGAAAGGTGGTGCCCCCTTTCTTCATCTCGTGGTTTCCTCTGACTCCCCATCTAGGATTCTCTGCACAGAAGCGAGCGGGAGGATTCTCACACGCACAGGCACACACACGTGCACATGCATTCGTCATCTCTGCCTGTCTTATCGAATAGGCTCTGTGAGGGGCTGGGTGAGGGCTGGGGCACCTCTGGGGGAGAAGGTCCGAAGACAGTCCAGCCCCCTCCCCAAGATCAACCCCAAATCTGTGGGTACGCATCGGCAGAGAGGAGTGGGGCAAGACAAGACCGGAGGAGAAATACTTGTATCATTGATCTTGAGAAACACGACAGTTTGCGAAGGCTTTCTTTTCTGTTTACAGCGAAAGGCTGTTCTCCTTGCCACCCGCAGATCCTGGAGGCGGGCGCGCCCTGCGCAGGGCCCTTCTCACTTTGACTCCAGATGCAGTTTGCTTTGCCTTTCCCACCCCTGCAAGGCGGCCTCTGCCCTCTCTGTGGGGAGCGTGGGCAAGCTGAGTGTAGGCAACCTTAGGTATTAGGAAACCCAAAGAAAAGAGCAAAAGAGACCGAAATGACAGACTGTTCTTCTGAGGCCTGCAGTCCAGGAATGATGAAGGGAGACTGCCATCTATGGGCCAGGTTCCAGGGGCGCCCGCAGGTGGGGTCCCGCCAGCCAGGCGCAGTCTCCATGTTGAAGGGGTCTTCGTGGGACAGTCAGTCACCTACAAAACCACTCAACACGTTCATGACAAATGAGCATTTTCCCAACTTAAAGAACGTTTTTTCCCCATTAGAGCGCAATCTTATGAGCCAAGTTCTGTGTGCAAAGAAAGTAATATAACAGACACCTCTGGACATGCTGTCACATCAAACAGATGTTCACATCATTTGTCTGCCAGGAGCCCCAGCAGATGCCAGTCCCACACGACCCCTAATCTATTGTGGCTGCTTAATAAAAATGAATCGGCGTAATGAGTCAGAGACAAACACCATTTGCAGTGCCACCCTAGTAGAAACGCAGTAGGATAAATAATGATCGGGCAAATATCAAATGCATTACAGCGAATGCCTGTGAGGGGTGGGAGGGAGGGGAAATGAGAGGGGAATCAGGCACAAAGGGAAAAATATAATAAAGTGAAATAAACTAGAGAGGGATAATGGGACAAGAACTGAAGAGGATAACGGAATCAACCCTGCTCCAAAGTGAAGAAGAAAACTCACGGGATTTGAGCTTGGGTGAGCGGGTCCATCATGTTATAGTGATTCCAATGGGGTCACACCCTTGTCCTTTGCTATTGGAGTGTATGTGTTTCTGCAGAGCAAATTCTATTATTCCTATTGCCTTCCATTATAAAATCAGATCTGCCACACGATAGCTACACAATATTGAATTTTGAGTGGTAAAGCAGCCCTGATTCCTATTGCAGAGAAGGGGAGTGGTGTAGGTGTGTGTTTCTGTGTGTCCGAGTTTGTGCACATGTGTGTATAAATGTGTATATATGAAAGTGTGTATGTACGTGTGTGTGTGTGTGTGTGTGGAAGGATTATGGTTTTGTAACTCTAAGCCAGATGGAATTTAAAGGCCTCCTGCCCGATAGCGCAGCCCCCAGAGGAAAGCTCAGCCCACCCAGGGAAGCAGCACCCCCTGAATAGGCACAAGGACAGGCCCTGGGCGTGGATCGGAGAGGCAGAGCTGGGCTGCAGAGCCTCCTATAGAAATCAGCAGGTAGAACTTAGGGTACCAGCCTGTACTTCCAGTGAGCGCCCAAGAAAGCACAGGCATGTGCACATCTGGACCAGGCTGGGTGTGGGAGAACGGCCCGAGGCCTGCAGAGGGAGATGAGAGCTGGGCCAGAACCGTTCATTCTCTTAACCCCACGGTGGAGGGTCACTGTCATTAGTTCCTTAGTGAGGAGGGGCTGGGCACTGAGAGCAGAACACACCGAATGTCCAGGGTTCTTTGTACATAAGCACAGAAATGGTTTTGAGTTCTCATTAGTGGCTTAATCATTTCCAAAAAATTCTCTTATTTATGACACGTAAGTTCAAGGAACTCTCTAGATGCTGTAATATTAGGACATCTGGATTAGGAGACTCCTCTCGTTACACCTTGGAAGTATGAATCATAACCAGGAAGGTGTGGGTGTCTTTAAAGTATTAGGAAATAATGTGTACTACTGTTTCATTTATTTTAAATTTTATATATTGTAGATAACATATATAAATATTTTCTTTGCACCCTTTTAGCTTATCATTATGTATTTTAGATTTATCCATGGAGATGACACAGATCTAGTTTACTCTTGCTAACTGCTGTGCCGTGCAGCCTTGCATAAATAGGTCACGTTTTCTTTGCCCATTTGATTCCTAAGGTCAGTAAGCTTGTTTCCACTTTTCAGCTGTTACAGGGGGTGTTGGAGAGAACATTCTTTTTGTGTCTCTCAAGAACTTCTAGACACACAAAGGAGAAACTGTTGCTCTAGGTGATGCAGTAACTTTACCAGGCATTGCCAAATGCTCTCTCCAGTGGTTGTGTCGTTTACACTCGCCCTTAGCAGCAGGTGAAAGTTTTCATTTCTCCATTTTCACCAAATGTTGGTATTGTCAGAGTTAATATTTTCATTTTACTCTAATAAGTGTGAAGTAATATTTTTGTATTTAATGTGGATCTCCTTGATTATTTGTAAAGTCAGCCACATTTTCAGGTGTCTATTGACTTTTAGAAGTCCTCTTCTGCTAATTGCTTTTTCATACCCTTTGCTGCTTTGGTGTTTGGTTGTTTCCCTTTTTCTTGCTTATTTTTAGGAACTTATTGTGTATTTTGGATACTTTTCTTTGGTTGGAACTGTAGGTAGCAGATATTTTCTTCAAGCAGGGGAATGTCTTTTTACTTTGTTCATTGATGTTATTTGTCATTGAGAAGTTTTAAAAAATTATGCAGTTCAATTTTTCACTTTTCCATGATAATTTTTTGCTTTGTGCCCTCTAGGATGTCATATATATATTCCTATAGTCTGTCTAAGTGTTACAGCTTTCCACTAACACGTTTGAAATTTATTTTCGTTCATGCCGTGAGGTATGAATCTAATGTTTCCCTTTGAAAACGTTATTAACAAAGAGCTTCAGTGCCATTTATTAGTCACTTTCTCCTGTTGATTTGTAACATCACCTCTGTCATATTCCATGTTTCTGTTTCTAGGTTAGTGTTTTGAGGTTTTTCAGGAATTCTGTCTCATTGATCTGTTTACCAAATGCCAATACCAGAGCATTTTAATTACTATAACTTTGTGAAAAGGCTTGGTACCTGTAACAGTCCATTCTTTTCCTGTTTCAAAATAGTTTTTAGCTATTCTTGGCCCTTTATTCTTCTGAATGGGTTTTGTGATCTGCTTATCCAAGTCAGTGAAAAACTCCCCAGGGATTTTAAATGGAATTTATTAAATTTGTAGAATAAAGGTAGGAAAACTGCTGTTAAGCTGTTGTCTTCCCACATGTGAACATGTTATCTCTCTCCAGTTTTTCAGGTTATCTTTTATGTCTTTCAGTAGAACTTTAGGGTTTTCTCATAAAATCTTTTCACATCTTTTGTTAGATTTATTTCTAAGTACCATATAGTTTTTTTATAGTGGAGTAAATGGTGTGTCTTTTTATTTCACCCTCACTCTTGATGGATAGTTTAACCGTGTATAGAATTCTAAGTTGACAGCTATTTTCCTTCAACATTCTGAATATATTTTTTCTTAGTGTACCAGGAATAGAAGGAAAATTCCTTAACCTGTACAAGTGTCTATTCAAAGCTCTAAATCTTATTCTTAGTAACAGAATGCCTAAAGTCAGGAACAAGACAATGAAAACCATTCAAGTGCAATTTCATCCTAAATACCAGGAACACATGATTAGAAAGTACAATTAAAAAAACCCCAATGTATAGTTACATTTATTTCAATTAAATCCAAGTCTCAGCCTTTTAACTGGTGACTTTAGTCTATTTCCATGACTGTAACTGCATTCTGTGGTGAATTTATTCTTTAATCTTGTTTTATGCTTTCCATTCACCATGTTGTTCTTTTTTTCTTCTTTTTGCTTTCTATAGAACTGATCGATTTTCTTTCCTCAGATGACTATCTTTCTATTTTTGCATATTTACTTTTAAATTTTGCAAGCATACCATTCAACAATCGTGTAGATTAATCAATCCCATGCTTTCCTTTTAAACAGTATAAGGTCCTCAGGATACTTTGTATCTTCTTTCTCTCTTGTCACACATTATTATTTCTACTATTTTAGTTTCATCTTTTTTCACAACTCATGTTAGTGCTTTTGCTACTATTATTTCATACATTCAATGTTTGTTTAGATTTGACTATGTATTTATCAAATTCTTTACTTTCCATTGCTTCTTTTCTAGACATCTTTATTAAGACATAATTCACATGATACAATTCACCCATTGAAAGTTTATAACTCAATGATTTTCAGTGCATTTACAGAGTTGTGTAACCACCAACTAAATCTGCTTTTGGACCTTTCCATGACCCCCAAAGAAACCTCATACCCATTAGCGGTCACTCCCTGTTTTCCTCCACTCCTACCAGCCCTAGGCCATCACTAATCTGCTTTTTATATCCATAGATTTGCCTATTCTAGACATTCATAGAAATGAGATTGTATCATACTATGCTCTTTTGTGACTGAATTCTTTCATTTAACATGATATTTTCAGCCCTGGCTGGTGTGGCTCAGGGGATTGAGTGCCAGCCTGTGAACCAAAGGTTTGCTGGTTCGATTCCCAGTCAGGGCACATGCCTGGGTTACAGGCCAGGTCCCCAGTAGGGGGCACAGAGAGGCAACCACACATCAATGTTTCTCTCCCTCTCTTTTTCCCTCCTTTCTCCTCTCTAAAAATAAATAAATAAAGTCTTTAAAAAAGATTGACCATAAATGTAGGGTTTAATTTTGGCCTCTATTTCCTTAATTTCTATGTCTGTTCTTAATCCATAGTATTATACTGTCTTTATTATTGTAACTGTGTAATAAATTTTGAAGTCTGGAAGTGTAAGTCATCCAACTTTTTTCTTCTTGTTCAAGATTGCTCTTTTGGGTCTCTTGTATTTACATGTGAGTTTTAGTATCATCTTCTCAATTTCTGCCCAACAAGCCAGCTGGGATTTTGATGGGCGTGCACTGAATGTAGCTGATGATGGCAGTATTGCCGTCTTAACCACATTCGGTCTTTCAATCCATGAGCACAGGGTGTCTTTCTATTCCTTTAGGAATTCTTTAATTTCCTTTAATAATGTCTTGTTGTTCTTAGAGTACAAGCTTTGTACTTTTGTTAAATTTATTCCTAAATAGTTTATTATTTTATGATAGTAAATGTAATTGTATTCTTAATTTTATTTTCAGATTGTTCTTTGCTTATTTATTCCTTCTTAAATTCTTTCTCATGGGTTAATTTTTCCTATTTCCTGAAGTACAACCTTTGGACATCTTCCATAAAGAATCTGTGTGTGGAAAATTCTCTTAGTTCCCGTCTGAAAGTGTCTTCATTTCACTCTTATTCATGAATGAGAATTTAACTGGGTATATAACTGTAGGTCAGCAGTTCTTAAGATAGTTTCCTATCTAAAGTTTTCTATTTTATTTTGGCCTCAATTTTTGCAGTTGGGATGTCAACTCTTAGTCTAATTTTCCTTGTAGACGATGTGCCTTTTTTTACTGGTTGCTTTTAAGTTGTTCTAAAGTTTATTTTTGAGGTTACACAGTTTCACCATGTATATTTGAGGTTTGTTTGATTTGTTCTAGTCAATGTTTGTTGTGCCTCTTCAATCAGAGGATTAGGGTTTTTTGTTAATTTTAGAATATTCTCAGCTATTACCTAGATGAATATTGCATTTGCTCTAGTATTTTTTCTAGAACTTCTGTAAATATTATACTTTGTTACTTTATTCTTTCATTCTCTTTATTTTCTGTCATTAAAAAAATCTCATTGTGAACTGTATTTTGACTACTCTTCCGATCTATAATCTAGTTCATTGTTGTGATTTTGTTTTGTTTTTGTTTTTACTTTTTGGAGAATTCTGCAAAAGTTTATGGAGTGAATTTTATCAGTCAAATATCCAACATAAGAGCATCTGCATGTGTCCAGATCATCTTCCTTTACACTGGTGGGTTTCTTTCCTTTAAAAAAATATTTGTTTGTTTGTTTGTTTATTGTTGTTCAAATATAGTTGTCTCCAATTTCCCCCCCCCCACTCTCCCCTGCCCTACCCACCACCACGCCCTACCCTCATACAAAGTAAGGGAGTTAACTCTTCTCATAAAGAATATTAAATCTCAAAAGGAGGACTGAAATTTCATCTAGGGGAAACATTTCCATAAAAAGACACTATACCTGCTCTAATCATATCCTTTAAAAATAGAGAATGATCTCTAAGGTGGCTACGATTTTTTAAAATAAGTATTTTTTAAATGATTGTATTTATGCTAAGAAAATATCTCTGAAAATGGTGGTGAGGGAAAGACCACATGAATCACGCTTTTACCTGTTGGAACTGACAGGTCAGTAGGTTGCAAAAGCATGTATTTTGAGGTCAACCAGATTTGCGTTCAAATGTCAGTTTTGCCATTAACCCGTTGTGACTGGGCACCTTACTTTAACCTCACCGAATCTCTCTGCATCTTAATTTCATCACCTATAAAAATAAACCCATCAGCATTGACAGCAGAACCAGTGATATGGTGTATATAAAGTGCAAAGTCTGACCAATGGCAGGCGTTTCATACGGAACTGACATTATTTCCTGCGTAAGAATCTTAGTCAGTACTGAAGACATTCATGAAGTCCCATCACAATCTCTTTGCTGTAACTTTGATATCCCTAGAAAATACTGTTTAATAAGTAATCCAGGTAGGGGATGGAACAATTGCTTGTGGGAATGTTTGCGGTGATTTTTCACACACTTTCCTTCTGCAGCGGTCCCCTTGGACAGCTACCAGAGGTCCCAAATGAAACATTCTGGGGTCCTTTCTTGCTACAGATGCTATAATACAAAGTCTATCTGGGATCCACATCCTGTAAGGAAGACTCCAGAACTCTTCAAAGAGAAAGGCTTAGAAAATGGATTCGATCAAAATGGAACAGTTTTAAATACACCCTCTCTGTAATTTTTCAAACAAATATATTTAATTCTGTCTGGCAGCATCCTCTAAATCGAATTCACATAAGATAGATGAGTTCATTGGAAGAATTTAATGTATTGATGCAGGAATGACTCTGCCTTGGACGGGGGGCATTCTGTCTCCAAAAGGTGAAGATGCCTCAGGCTCAGGGCATGAGAACAAGGGTCCCTCTCACCAGGCCGTTCTCAGGAATCTATTCTCTAGTGGTAATTATGACAGGAAATGGGATTTTTTTCCTGTCAGCCCATTTAGTGACCAATATCCCTGTATGTGTAGTGTATTCAGGTATTTCCATGGATAAGCTTCTTGACTGAATAGCTACTAGAATAAATCCCATCATTATTAAACAACATTAATTAGCCTATTATCTGTAACCCACCATTGTACATGTCTTCAGTTCCCAGAGCACAGAGAACGCTGGAGCCATTGGAAAAATGGTGATCCCATTGTTAGTATCACTCAACTATTGAAGGTTTCCCTACCTTAAATGGGGAAACCTTAGGGAAACTGTAGGGAAACCTTCAATAGTTGAGTGATATTAATAATGATCATAGTTAATACATACTATACGGTCTCTGTGTGCCTGATATTACCATATATTATTAACATATATGCATATCATAAATATGAAATTCAGTTTTCACAGTGACTGTGAGGGAGGTACTGTATTAGACCTATTTTATAGTTGAGGAAAATGAAGCCCAAGGAGTTAAGGCTCAAGGGCGCACAGCTGGGCAGTGGTGGAACTGGAGGCACCAGGGAAGTCATTGGACCTTCACTACGTGAATGTGAGCCGACCCGAAGGGGCAGGGGGCTGTCCTCTCTGTGCCCAGGAATTCCTGGAGCAGTGCTTCTACCCATCCCCCTAGCATGTAACGCTTCTAAATATACTGTCAAAAGGCTCCTATTAGAAAAATGTTAGCTCTGCTTAATTTAAATTTTATGTTTACCTTACTTTTTATTTACCTTAACAATCCCACTGGCACTCAGGCAATAGTTTTGCCCTCCCTCCCTCCCTCCCTTCTTTCCTTCCACTTCACTGTCTTCAGCCTCCTCTTCATACCCATTTGGCCTCCAGCCTGCCTCTCTCCAATGGAGTTAATGCCACATCCCCACTCTGTGGCCTTCCCAGCGCATTGCCTTGACTCTGCCACTGTCCTCCCTGCTTTGCTGCTTGTCCCTCATAGGGCCTCCTAGGTGAGCAGGGCCAAAGTACTCTGACCAAGGTGACATCATAAATTTCACACGGCTTGAGTTGAAATGAAAGCCTACCTCCTAGGGTGACAGAGGTACAAGCAGAACATTAAATTGGCTTTTAATGTTATTAATTCATGGGTTATGCATTAAAGCTCACAAACTAATTCTTATAAATTAAAACCTTAAGAGGGACCTGAAAACATGGACCATAAGCAAGCGTTTCAGAATGTTGACGTGCTCCGTTCGGGCTGTCACGGCAGAGTCCCCTGGAGCCCCTGGGAGACCTAAACAACAGCAGTAATCTCTCACAGCTCTGTTGGGTGGGAAATCTGAGGTCCGGGTGCCAGCGTGGTCGGGTTCTGGTGAGGGCTCTCTTCCTGGCTTGCAGATGGTTACCTCCTTGCTGTGTCCTCACATAATAGAGGAAGCTCTGATGTCTCTTCTTATAAGGTGACTCCACCCTCACTACCTTGTTGACACCTAATCACCTCCCAAGGGCCCCACCTCCCTGATACCATCACTTTGGGGCTTAGGCTTTGACATGAGAATTTTGGAAAACACAACCACTCAGATCATAGCATAGATGAAAGTGTCTTACCTTCTAGAAGTAAAAGTATTCAAACCTCTGGCTCTCTCTTCTCCTGGTCACCTCCCTCCCCCACCCTCAAGCTGGGCCTTCATACCTCTCCAGGTGGTTCACTACCACGGGGGACATTTACCTTCAGGAAAGATCAGAATAACTCATCTTCCCAAAGTGGCCACCTCCTGCTACTGGTTCCTACAACAAAGCAGGTAGCTTATATTAATACTTTACTCCATCAAACTTCTTAAGAATTTGCTCAAAAAGATGTTTTTTCTTAAAATTATTTTTTGTAATACATGCACAAAATCAAAGAGTATAACATCCATTTATCAAAACTCATCAAATGGTATCTCAATAAAGCTGACTTAAACCGGAAAACACTGGTTACAGTATTGAAAGCAATTCCCACCCCCAGCTACTCTGGGCGTGAGTGGGGTGTAGCCGTCTAGAGATTACCTCCTGTGTGAACTTGTAAACTTAAAGAAAAAGTAGAGATGGCAGAATTTTGAACACTCAGCCCCGCTCCTTGCTGTCTCTCAATGATGTGCTGTGGAGACAAGTCTGCCACAGTCGGTGCTGCCTCTTTCTCTGGACGAGCAGCATAGTTTCCCCACGCGGCCACAGCATAGGGTCCACACCAGTTCTTTTTAAAGAACTTTTCGGTGGTTTGCAATCTTTTTTATTTCCAACAATGCTTGTACATAAGCACAGCTATAGAATAAATTTCTGCATAAGTAGAATCATTGGGTCAAGTGGCATGCACCCTTTAAAAGATGTGAAATCGCTTAACTAAACAAAACAGGAAAAAGAATAATGGAACGAGCGCTGTACCCAGCATTATTACACCTCCGCAAGAAAAATCGCATTTCACTTAGGAAGCACTAATGTGAAAAGTTGCTAATTCACGGGTTATGTATTAATGATCTGGAATAAGGAGGTTATCTGATTTTACTTTAAGACATGGGAGCCTGCATTCAAATGTTGCTAGTGTTGGAAATGTGTTCTATCTAGTGGGCTCGGCAATGTCCAGCGTGGATTGTTTTTCTAACCCTTCACCTGTGTGTTCCTGAACATACCATATTTTGCCATGTATAATGCACCCCCACATTTTTGGCCCAAACTTTCAGGAAAAAAAATCTTTCATTTTAATTTTTTAATTCCATGTTTTACTTATTTATATTTAGATGCTTGTTTTTTTTAAACTATATTTTATTGATTATGCTGTTACAGTTGCCCCATTTCCCCCCTTCCTTCCCCCCTCCCCCTTACCCCCCTTTCCCCTCCCTTTAGTTTTGTCCATCAGTCATACACATAAGTCCTTCTGTTCCTGTATTTCCTATACTGTTCTACCCTCCCCTTGTCTGTTGTCTACCTCCCATTTATGCTACTTGTTCTGTGCCCCATTCCCACCCTCTCCCCCAACCACTCCCCTGTTGATATTCCTCCATACCTCATATAACTCCCTTCAACATTTCATACAATAAAGGCTGGGTGGTAATGAACTTCTTGAACTTGACCTTATCTGCAAAGCACTTTCTCTGCCCTTCCATTCTAAATGAAATCTTTGCTGGATAGAGTATTCTTGGATGTAGGTCCTTGCCTTTCATGACTTGGAACACCTCTGTC
>PVJI01008432.1:0-17943 GCA_004026765.1 Micronycteris hirsuta
CTACCTGCCATGGCATGAGAAACCACGAAAAAGAAATGCCCACTAGAGCCCTCAGCAAATTCTTTATCTACAGAAACCATGAGAATAAGCAATGGTTGTTTTATACCACTAAATTTTGCAGTAATTTGTATCATACCACCAGATAATTTCAACAGAATTTGGCACCGGCAGTGAGGTAGTGCTAGAACAAAGACCTATGATGTGGCAGTGTATTTGGAACAAGAAGACAGGCAGAAACTGGAAGAGTCTTCAAGGGATTGTTATGGCCCTGAGAAGGGTGGTTGGTGAGATCTTAAGGGACAGTGAGGAGAAAATTGCTAGAAATTAGAGGAAAGGGGTTCTTTTTTTTTTTTTCCTAACAAGGGTCCTTATTATGCAGTGGTAACAAAACTTAGCACCATCATCTCTGATAACATGGAAAGCTGAAAATGCAGTGAATAAACTGGATGATCTAGCTCAAGACATTTCCAGACAGAATGGTGAAGGTGCCACTTGGTTTCTTTTCACTGCTTACAGTAAAATAGAAGAGGGGGAAGAGAAACCAAAGGAACTACAACTAAAATGCAAAAGAGCCAGAAATTACTAGGTTTGAAAAAAAATGTTTCTCAGTCCAAGATTCTTCAAGATTCTTATGTTAAGAAAAGGTTTCAGAGCAGAGTACATCCAACCTGGGACCATAAGATCCTTTGTTAAGACTTCAGAAAGGGCTAAGGTGGTACCTTTGAGGATCATTCAGTCTTTGTTAAACAGTAAGACTGAGAGTCTAACAATCTTTAGGGCATTGTTCCTATCCCATGTAGAAAGAAAGGGTTTCTCTTGTAGAAATTTATGAATTTGGCTTTTGTTGGGTAGCTCATGAATTGATTCACAAAACACATGTGCAATGTTTTCAAAAGAATTGTATCACTTTGGACTGAAAGGGATGGAGAAAGGATTAAGTGAAAGAGATGATTCCATCTCCAAATATCAACAGGCAGGAAATAAACTGAGACAAACGACTTAGTTGCAAATGCAAGGTACTTTTTTTATTTGTAGAAAAGGAAGGATGACTCAGAGTGCGGAACCAAGAACTCAAGAGAGGAGCCAAGAACTCGAGGGACAGAGCCAGGCAGTAGAACTGAGCCCCAATCAGGGAACTAACAACATGTGCCTGGCTGGGCTTCAGAACTGCTATGAGCCTGTGACTGCTGTGTGTCTCCCATTTCTCCCATTTTTGAAAGGAAAAGTCTACAGTGACCATCCTATACTTGTCCAACCATTGCACCGTGGGTGTGTAGTGGGGGCAGATGAATTGTTTTTAGTTTACAGGTTCTCAAATGGAGAGAAACAGTTAGAGGACCTGTAATTGAGGAACCACAGCTAAAGTCCCATCCACACCTGAATCTGATCTAGATGCTGAGATTGTGAGGCTTGAGCTCGGCTCTCATACCATGACAGGACATCTTTTGGCAAGATAGGAATGTATATTGCACATGGGAGGTATATAAAACAATATAGCCAGGGGGTCCGCTGCGGCAGATGAAACTTTCCACATATAGGGCTGCACCTATGTATACATACATTCCATGTGCTGCCCTTACAATGTGACTTACATTTTTCCCACAAAGAGGTGGAGAAGTAAATATACTTTCCCCATGAATCTGACCAAGGGTTAGGCAATTGCTCCAATCAATAGAAAATGGTAAAAGTAGTACTTGGGTCAGAAAATATTACTGTTCATCTTGGGTTTCTCTCACTCTTGGCGTGTTTGTGATTGGGACTTAGCCTCCATGCTATGAGGAAGCCCAACTACTCCATGTGGAGAGACCACATGAAGAGCCCAAATGGAGAAGAATGGAGGCTTCCAACCAACAGCATCAAACACCTTTGAGAGAGTAAGTCTTCAAATGATACCAGCCCCCAATTGTGGGTCTTACTTCTCCATACTGCAGAACAAAGACAAGCTATCTCTTATGTTCTCCATCCACATTCCTGACCCATAAATCCTTGATTATGATAAATGGTTGGTTAACCCCACCACACTCTGGGGAGATTGTCACATAATCATAGTAACTGGGCTATAGTTCTTAACAGTTTATTTCTTTTGAGCATCTGGAGTTGAGACTACAGGAAGTGAAGGTTGACTCTGTAGTTTTCAGTTGTAATACGATTCTTACTTAGAATGTAACCTCTCAAAATCTCTACTCATTACTGAAATATTTACAATCATACAGGGAAGTTGCATTTACTTCAACTCAATTACTATATTGTGATATTCTTGAGAGAAGAAAGTATACAAGTAATTAAAAATTTAGTTCAAATGACCTTGGCCTCTAGGTAATGAAAGAATGGAGTAAATAAAGATATTTTTATAAAAAGAGATCTAAGCAGAATAGGTGACAATGTCAGAATATGGAAACCAGATTTAGCATAGTGAAACCTTCTTTCAATAATTTAGTGATGATTATAGAGATGAAAGGAAATGTATAAGAAGCTTTTCTGTTTGTTTCTTTCTCCACAGAGGGCGGGCCATGAAGGATGAGGTGGAAACTGGAGCAGCAGGAATTTAGGTCATAAATTAGGAAGTATTTCCTGACTATAAGAGCTGTGAAATACTAAGATACATTGTGTCATCTAAAAAAAATTTAAGGAAACGTTTATATAGCTTTCTCCTTAATTGAAAAATTACTCACAGTTCTATATATTTGAAATTTTGTCAAGTGTATCACTTAAAAATAATTTATTGACCAAAATGATTTTAGGTGTAGGCATTTGGTTGCTCATTAGTATTTTTGCAGCAGTCATCTGTGCCCACACATCCTGCTCCATTGCAGAAATCTTGACTCTTTCATTCACTTCACGATATCTGGTATAGTAGAAAGCACAGTATGTACAGAGTCAGAAGTTGTGGTTCTTTTCTCTCTGTGTCTTTGTCGTTACTGAGCTCTGTGACCTTGGTTAAATCATTTAGCTTCTCACAATTTTGGTTCCTCTATACATAAAACATGAATAATACCTGCCCTCTTGCCTCCCAGGGTTGCTGTACAAATCAAAGGAAATAATGAATGCTCCATGCCTGACACAGTAGACATAAAAGGAGAACTGCTTATGGACTAGAATGGAATCAGACTGGATGTGGCCTGAAAACTTAAATGTATTAATTATTAATTCATGATTCTGAAGCCACTGTGGACGTCTTCTCATACAAACTCACATCCAGTGTATGAATCCCTCAGTGAAATTTATGTTCTGAAATAAGCACACATTTTGGACTCTGCGAAGATGGACCTGACACTTATCAGCAGTGTGATTTGGGGCAAGTCAAACATAGTTTGTCATCTGGAAAATGGGGAAAGAATGATAATACATGACTTACAGGGTTAATGGCAGGTTTTAAGTACTGTAACGCATCTAAAAATGCCTTCCCAGCTGTAGAGTGAATTTTATTTATAATTTCCTGATAATGAAAAGATGGGGAGCACGATGCTTGTTGAAGCAGTCTGCTCCACTGCTGAACAGATGTTGTTGTTGAGAGGGTCCTCAGATCATAACAGAATTTATTTTCCTAGAAATTCCAAGTATTGGTCTTTCTTCTGCCTCCTGGAGTAACACTGACTAAAAATACTTCTTCCTCCACAATATAGTACTTCAAAATATTTGGAGACAGTAATCATGTCTCTTTAGGCTTTCCTCTCAAGACAAAATATCTAGTTCCCTCAAAGTTCTCTACATAAATGGATTTCCCTAGATTTGCTCTGAATGTTCTCTAGGATTCCTTCTGAAATACAGTGTCTAGAATGAGGCACAATTCTCCAGATGTGTTCAGGCCAGCATATAGCACCTCCTTTGAACTGAACCCTAGCAACTTTTGGTCATGTTTAGATTTATTTTGGCATTACAGCAATAATTCTGGTACCATCCATGAATGTTTACCACATCCCATGCATGTTATTAATACACATTCCTGTGAAGCAGGAATTGTTTCTCCTATTGTTACAGACGTTGTTGCAGGGGTGTCCAACTTTTTGGCATCTTTGGGCCACACTGGAAGAAGAGTTGTCTTGGGCCACACATTAAATACACAAACACTAACAAAAACAAAAAAAATCTCATAATGCTTTAAGTAAATTTACGATTTTGTGTTGGGCTGCATTCACAGCCATCCTGGGTCGCATGTGGCCCATGGGCCGCGGGTTGGACACCCCTGGTTTAGAGAGTTAAGCACTTGCTCAAGTTCCCAAGTTCCCAAAGGTGTTAGAGTGTGGAAAAGCAGGTATCTGGATCTAGTTCTGCCTGAGGCTCTTCCATACTACCTTACACAAAAGTTGATTTTATGTCAACTCCTTGTTTCAAAGATAAAGATGGGGTTTCCTTCTATGTATTTTGATTTACAATGATTTTTCAAACATTAAGACAATAGTGAAAACCTATTTCTATCTTTAAACATTTTAGAGTCTATATAATCTATAAACCGATATTCATTCTGTCAATGTATTCATCAAGCCTAGTGATAAAACAGAGTTGACTGGACAGACCACCACAGACCTCTCTCTATGGTGGCTGATCCAGGAATCAATACGCGTTGAGTCTGGTTATTTAACCACTATATATCCAGCTTACACGTTTTCATCTTGCCTATAACAATAGCATGAGAAATCTTATCAAATACTAGGCTAGAATTAGGTAAGCAATACCCATGATGTACTCCTTATTTCCAGGCAAATGGATCATGTTGATTTATAGTTAATGATATAAAGGTTTTTTTTAAGATTTTATTTATTTATTTTTAGACAGAGGGAACAGAGGGAGAAAGAGAGGGAGAGAAACATCAATGTGTGGTTGCCTCTCACAT
The DNA here is from genome assembly GCA_004026765.1 of Micronycteris hirsuta. Classification (NCBI taxonomy): domain Eukaryota; kingdom Metazoa; phylum Chordata; class Mammalia; order Chiroptera; family Phyllostomidae; genus Micronycteris; species Micronycteris hirsuta. The sequence continues at coordinate 4,832 of PVJI01008432.1, forward strand.
CGCCCCCACTGGGGACCTGGCCTGCAACCCAGGCATGTGCCCTGACTGGGAATTGAACCTGCGACCCTTTGGTTCGCAGCCTGCGCTCAATCCACTGAGCTACACCAGCCAGGGCTAAAGGGTTTTTAAATGACACAAAATATATTAAAATTATCACCAGTGCTATAAAATCATAGAGGAATGCTTTAAGAAATAGTGAACTTCAGATAGAAAATTCATTTTATGATAGAAGTTTTGTTTTAACTATTACAGACTTTAATTCAAATTCAGTGAAAATCGTGTTATTATAATTTTAACCATGTTTAGAAATTATAGGCGTGGGAGGCAATAACAATTTTCACTTTGTGACATTTTCATAATGATACTAAAAATATTTTCAAAAAGTTAACAGCATTAAGAAGATGTGAAAATTTATGCAATTATGAAAAAATATGCTACCACAACAATTAAATATTTTACTGATTTAAAATGTTGCATAGGTTTAAATGAAATATAACAGATATTTTACCTTTCAGGATTTGGATTCATTCTGTCTCAACTATTCTTTGTATCTCTTGGTCATTTGTTCATTCATTCATTCTTCCATCTAGCAAAAAAATTATATTTGTAAATAGTGCATTTGCATTTGGGAAGTCTTGTAATATATTAGACCCTGTTTCTGTCTCTTTTAAGTGGCAAGAATAGTCTATAATTCAGCAAGGGAGAGAAGAAGTGTATACATTATTTAAAGTAGGTTATGATAAATTTTATAGAAATAATTCAGACTGAAGAGAGAATGATCATTGTTGGCCAAGATAATCAACAGTATTTTATGAAGTAGGTAGACTATAAACTGGCTCTGGAAATATAGTCATATTTCAGTATTTCAAAATGTGGAGAGGTTTAAGGTTGAGGATACAATTTCCCCATTTTAGTCCATTCTGATTTTGACAATTTTTAAGTCACAAAGGTAACAGAACAGCAATGTGATGCTTTTCCTGGTCAAGAATAGAATGGTATCTTAGTGAAATACAGGAAAAACCAAGACAATATCTTTTCGAACACCTAGTTATGTCCAAGATATTGTACTATACAGTGGGTATACAAGGAAAACCAGAAATAATTCTTGCTCTCTAAGAATTTATCGTGTGGTAATAGCAAAGGACAATCTTGCAAGATGCCAATTAGAGTATTTAAATCCATGTATTACCATACCTTCTCCCACAGTGGACATTATCCATCATTTTAATCTGGTGTGGTCTAGGAATAGCTAGATTTAGGGTTAGGGTTAGGTCAAGCCAGATGATACTCTACCTTCTGTTTCAGTTCTCATAGTGCAAACAAAGGTCCTTGTCATACTTTATTTAGTGCCATCCATTTTTTTCTTTTTTTGTGCTTTTTAAAAAGTGATTTTGAGCTTAAAATGACCCCCAAACATAGAGCTGATATATTGTCTAGCAGTGCTAAGTGCAAGAGAGCTGCGAAACAAACTTATGGAGAAGATATGTGAGTTACATAACCATCATTTAGGCATGAGTTATAATGCTGTTGAATCAGACATTAATGAATCAACAATATGTATTAAATAAGTTGTCTTTAAACAGAAACACACATTAATCAAGGTTATGCATCGATTGGTTGATGAAAATGTTGTGACCGGAGGCTTACAAGAACCTAATCCTGTATTTCCTCTAAGAGCAATAATTCAGTGTTCATTTTTGATGTTTGTGGAGACTATACACATAACAATTGCAAAAATGACAACTGATTACATCTATGTCTTTATCTATCTATCTATCTATCTATCTATGGCTCTATCTATATCTCTGTGTATTTGATTTAATAAATATTTATCAAGTGCCTCCTATGAATTAGACTCTGGGAATAAATTGTTGAGTAGAGACAGCCAAAATACAAATAACAAAATTAAAAATAGATCAATTACTCTACATCAAAAATAAGAACTTTTGTGTTTCAAAGGCCAGTATCAACAGAGTGAAAAGGCCACTCACAGAATGGGAGAAAATATTTAAAAATTATGCCTCTGATAATAGATTAATATCCAATATATATAAAGAACAGCCTACATCACAACAAACAGGTGAAACTATCCAATTAAAAAAAGCAGACAACTGATTTGAATAGACAATTCTCCTAAGAAGACATACAAATGGCCAATGAGCACAGGGAGAGATGCCTGTTATTGCTGATTATTGGGGAACTGCAAACCAAAATGACAGATATCACGTCACAACCTTCAGGATGGCTATTAAAAATAAACCCGAAAATAACATGTGCTCTTGAGGATGTGTAGAAATGGGCACCCTTGTGTACTGCTAATAAGAATGCACCATGTTGTAGCCACTATGGAAGCAGTATGGCAGTTCTTTGAAAAAATGACCATGTGATCCAGCAATTCTCCTTCTGGGTATATACATACAATGAACTATTATTTAGCCTTAAAAGGAAAGAAATTTAGACATGTTACAACATGGGTAAACCTTGAAGACAGTATGGTAAGTGAAGTAAGTCAGTCACAAAAGGACCGATACTGTGTGATTCCACTCATATGCGAGGCCTAGTGTCGTCAAACTCACAGAGACACAAAGTGGCATGGTGACAGGGTCTGAGCGTAGGGAGCAATTGGGAAGTCATTGTTTAATGAGAGCAGAGGTTCAGTTGGGGAAGATGAAGTTCTGGGGATGGATGGTGGTGATGGTTGCAAAGCAATGTGAACGTACTTAATGCCAATGAAATGTGAACTTAAAATTGGTTAATATGGTAAATTTTATGTTTTGTATGTCTAACCACAATAAACAAAATGTTGAGTAAAATGAGCACTGTAGGATTTTGCAGTTGTGATGGTTAAAGTCCATACTAAAAATGCCCTGATAAAATAACAACATAGGTAAACATATAACATACAATTAAAACTTGGAATGATTTCTGTAATGGAAATGCACAAGATGATGTGAGATCATGAAACATGGGTAATTTACTTGGTCTGGGGTGTCAGGGAAGTCTCATTTTTAGTAAGCCTTAACATTTAAAAATGTATTTTATTTCAAACATGCGTCGGTTATTTTTACATGGACATTCCTTTACACTTCTTTCATTTTTATTTTGGTCTATTTTTCTACTGCTGTTCTGTTACACTTGTCCCAATATTCCCGTTGCTCCCCCTACCCCACTCTCCCCCCACTCCCACAACAGGGTCAATCCCCACCCTGTTGTCCATGTCCATGAGCCCTTTATACATGTTCTTTAACTAGGCCCGTTCCCTTCTTCCCTCCCTTGTCCCCTGATTATTACTTGGTGAGAACTATTTGAATGTGAACACTACCAGTCATGAGATGTGTGGGGCAAATGTTGTCCTTAGTTTGTTACTTATATATCTTTCTGTTTTTCCTTTTTTCTCTCCTCCTTTCTTTGCTTCTTGTTTGATCATTAGTTTTCCAAATAAGTTTATAGTGTGTCACATTCCAATGACATGGAAATGCACACTATTTCTTCTATCACTGTTAGTTTCAATTTTTGCAATACAATTATTTTTTTATTAGTTGGGACTAATTTTGATCTCCAGGAGCCAGTTTTATTTTATTTTCTACATAAGGTGCCAGTTGTCTCTATATAATTTATCTCATCATTCATATCTTTTAGTGATTTGAAATATGTATTCCAGTCTAGTCCAGAGGTGACAAACTTTTTCTGTAATGGGCCAGCTAGTAATAATTTTGGTTTTGCAACCATATGTTCTCTGTTGCAACTGCTCAGTTCTACTGTTGTAGCATGAAAGCAGCCATAGGCAATACATAAACTTAATGAATGAACATGACTGTGTTCAAATAAAACTTTATTTTCATAATCGGATGTTTGGGTGGATTTGTCTTATAGTTTTCTGACACTTGCTCTGTCTATTCTGTTGCATTGATATCTCGGTTTTCTATCATTGTTCCAGTACTTCAGTATTTCAACTGTTATATTTTTAATTTTTTAATTTTTAATTTTAGAGAGAGAGGAAGGGAGGGAGAAACTGAGGAGAGAAACATTGGCTGGCTGCCTTCTGTACATGCCCTGAATGAGGACCGAACCTGCAACCCAGGCATGTTCCCTGACCAGGAATCAAATTGGTGACCTTTTGGTTTGTGGGACAGTGCCCAACCAATTGAATCACACAGGCTGGAGCATATATTGTATTTTAATAAAAGATACATATGTCTCCTCTCATTACTCTTCTTTTAAAAACTACTTTTGCATCTTTATTTTATGAGATAAAAAATTTATGGCAATTTTTCTCACATTTAGAAAGAAGCCATTGTTACTTTGGTTATGATTACAGATTAACATAAGAAATATTGATGGGGTGAAACTAATATGTCACATCGTAGAATTTTTGCTATTCAAAAACACAGAACAAACTTCCACTTATTTATAACTTCTTTGAGGTTCTTTGGTATAGTTTTGTAGTTTTCTTCATATGAGTCCAGATTTCTTATTAAATTTATTCCCAGATATTTTACTTTATCTTGGTATTGTTTATGGAATAATTTTTTATTTTATTAACATCTATTGTTCACATAAAAGAAATGTACAGAGTTGAATTCTGTTATTTTATAGTGCCTGTTTTACTAAGTTCTCATGCTTTCTTTATTTCTTTAAATTTTAATTCAATTTATGGGGTAACATTGGTTACTATCATTATATAAGTTTCAGGTGTGCAACTTCATAATACATCTGTATACTCCGCTGTGCGCTCATCACCCAAAGTCATCTTCTTCCTCTACCCACTTTTTTCAGTTGATCGTCTTGGGCTTTACAGTAGGCAGTAAGAGCATGTGAAAATCTTAAATGTATATCTATGTATATATAAAATCAATATTTTATCATTTATTTTATTCTTTTATTTAATTGCACTAGATAATAATTCTGAAATAATGCTTAAATTACAAAGGTGTAACTTATTGTCATATTCCTGATACTAATGACAAAATCTAAGTTTTAGTTTTTAAGGATGCTACTGTCTATTTTTTTGGAACTAATATGGCTTTTATTATTTGACGGGACCGTGCCCTTTCTATTTAATGAGTATTTTTTAAGATTATTTGTATTTTTTAACGTTTTTTTAAATTTTTTAAAGATTTTTAAAATTTATTTTTAGTTTTAGAGAGAGGGGGAGGGAAGGAGAAAGAGAGGGAGAGAAACATCAATGTGTGGTTGCCTCTCGCATACTCTGCACTGGAAGCCTGGCCCACAACCCAGGCATGTGTCCTGCCTGAGAACCGAACCAGCAACCCTTTGGTTCACAGCCCATGCTCAATCCACTGAGCTATACCAGCCAGGGCTAATGAGTATTTTTCTAAAATCAGGAATTGGTATTTTTAATCAAATAACTGTTTTGAATCTACAGATTACATAGCTTTTCTTCTTCGACCTAAGTATATGGTGAATAAAATTAATATATTTACTAATTTTGAATCATTCTTACTTTTTTGGAATAAAGTATTTTTCTACTATACTATGTTTTCAAATTGGTGAGTCTGCTTGCTAAAATTTTCTTCATAATTTTGAGTCAATTTTTAGCAGTTGTTTTGTGGTAATTTTTTTATAATACTGTATTTATCCACTATGGTGCTCTGATTTTAGATTGGTACCTAAAAGCAACAAATGGATTCTGAAACTATAAGATAATTCTAGCATTTTGTTGAGTGAACTCAGTGTTGATGATTTAAGTGATGATATATCATGTGTACATGATTATGTTGATATAGCACATTAGATTTACAAGGCAATTTCCAAGATATTTTCACATAGAATTTTTAAAATTTGCATTTCACATTCATCACCATCACCATCACCATCATAACTCTCATGGAGTTTACTCTAATATTGTACTAAGCACTTGACATATAAGTTTCCTGCATCAAGCCCTACTAGCATTGACCAATCCTAAATGGTTTTGATGAGTTAGCATGAATCAGATCACTAGGCTTTATCATCGCTGAGTGAACCTAATAAGCTGAGTTTCTGAGAATGCAAACTGATGACCTCACACTAGAGCAGAAGGACAATATTCAGCAAATGAAAGAGTCACCTTAATCAATGTGCCATTTTTATCTATGGCATGTAAAGGTAACAGACAATTTTCTTCTTCCCTTATCCATGGCAGTCAATGACAATCAATCAGGAAGAAAAAATATAACTTCAGAATCCTCCTTAACACTGTGATCTAGAACAGTAAAACTTTTTGGTAAATGGTCAGGTAGTACATATTTTATGTTTGTGGACAACACAGTATCTATTGGCACTACTCATCTCTGCTGTTGTAGCGAAATTTGTAGCACCAAATCAGATACAGATACTATATCAACAAATGGGCATGGCTGTGTTCCAACAACATATTACTTACAAAACCAGATGGCCAGCCTGTAGGCCATAGTTTGATGACCTCTTGTCTAAAGAACCATTATAATTCCATCATTTTTACCACAGGAGAATTAACCTGTTTGCTACTCTTTGTTTTTGAGGCAGATTTAATATACCTAACTATTTTCATGTTCAATTTATCCATGCAACTCAGGATAAATGGGTCCTTCACCTTCCAGGTCCAGTTTAGCACCTTGCTAATTCTGTTACCTCTGTCAGAGATTTTTTTTAACTATTCTGAGCCTCAGTTCAATGTAAGTTTGTGTTTTGGGGGCAAAAAAACCGCTGTTCCAGAATCCCTAACTTCAATCCATGCACTTGAGTCCTAAAAAGATTAGTAAGTCAACCAATACCATGTCTTAACAATGAGGCAAATAATCATGTTTGTTCTAGACTCTAATCCAAGTTATCAGAATAGGAATACAATACAAGTGCATATCAAATGCATAAAGAAAATTTGATAAGAAGGATGAAAAGAAATATGAGGAATGATCTGATTTTTTGAGTACATGTATACTTCTGATTATCAAAATATCCACTAATCAATATGTTCCAAACTTTAATTGAAAACGAATAAGGTAAATAATTGGCTGAAGATACTTGATAGGATTAGTAAATGAGATACTCTACAATGATAACACTTTTCTTTCTGGATGACGGAAGGACAAACTTTTATATAGTATTTTAAATTAAATTATTTGAGTGGAAAATATTTCGTCGTGTTTTCAATCTCTGTTTTCTTTTTAAAATTTTTAATTGAACTTATTGGGGTGACATTGGTTAATAAAATTATATAGGTTTCAGGTGTACAGTTCTATAATACATCACTGCACACTGTATTGTGTGTTCACCACCCCAAGTCAAGTCTCCTTCCATCACCATTTATTCCCCGTGTACCCTCTTCTACCTCCTCTCACCCCCCTCTCCCTCTCATAATTACCATACCGTTGTCTGTATCTATCAGTTTTCTGTTTTTGCTTAATCCCTTCATCGTTTTCACCCAGCTTCCCAACTTCCTACCCTCTAACCGCTGTTACTCTGTTCTCCATTTACGAGTCTGTTTCTATTTTGTTCATCAGTGTATTTTGTTTATTGGCTTGAATGTCATTAGGCCATAATAGAAAATATATTTTTGAATACCCCTCTGATTTACTTAGTTTATAATTCAACTGTTTTAAGAAGAAAACAGTTGAATCCCTGTAATCTTTGATACGTATAACTGCATTATTGAACCAAAGTATTCAATATAAAATATTTCCCTCCAAATTTACTTTTTCTTAGTTAAAAAGTACAGTGTTGTCTTTTTACTGTTCAACTTTTTAGTAACATTTTGAATATTAAAACAGCTATAACTCTTTGGTTCCTTTTTGGTTTTAAATCAGTTCCTATTTTGCATTAATTCTTTGCTTTGGAAAATAAGGATTAAGACTGCTCATTTGTACAGTATCCTGTCCTTTTCTAAGGGGAAAGCTTATCATGAGCAAAACTCCAAAGGTATAGCCATCATGATGAAAGCAAGTTGTTTTGGCAAACAATGAAAAACAAGTAGATTTTGTGTCCTCTGCTCTTCCCAGGTCTTGGTCTTTGACATTTTCTCTTCTGATTCCTGATTTCATCATGATTCTGGAGCGTGAAAGGTTCTAAACTTGCAATTCCACTGAGCTTATCTCCAGTCCCTAGAGTGAGCTTTGCAGTGCTCTATATTATAGTGGGAAGTGCTAAAGATAAGATGGGTTTCTAATTTTAGACACTTGGGCAAATTTCTTAAGGTCTTGGGGCCTGAGTTTTATAATCTCTTTAAGAACAACACTACCAACCTTGTCTACCACACGAAGTTGTTATGTGTCTGACAAAAACTTTGCAAACTGTGAAACAAATATTTGCAGTGTTTCAATGATTAATAAGGTAAAGCTGTGGGCATTGATAAAAATAACTTACATGGAAATGTATTTTCTATTCTTTAAAGAGAATCTAACTCTGATAATGAAGGAGATAATGTCGTTACTATGTAGTAAATAGGACAAGTCAAACTCTCCGTGCAGGCTAGATGAAGGAAAGCGGATTCATTTTTGTAGATCACTAATTTGGCTGTCAATCTCTGTCATTCCAAAGTGTTCTGCTCTGAATCTGTTTTGTAGAGGGGTCACAGTACTTATAAGAACAGGGAACCAAGATGAGGCAAAAGTGTAATGGGATAAATTATGAAAAGATGAGGAGCCTGAAGAAACCCAAGCCTATTTCAACCCATCACTGAAATCTTCACAGTGTCTGAGTCTGTTTCAATACTCTGATACGGGAGTCAGCTGTAGCCTGCCGCCTGTTTTAGAAATGCAGTTTTGCTGAAACTAGCCCTGCACATCCGTTTCCATATTGTCTATGGCTGTTTTCGCACAGTCAGAGAAGAGTAGAGGTGTTGCAACAGAAGGCATAGGACTCAGAAGACCTAAAATATTGAATCTCTGGACTTTTACACAAAAGTTTGCAGAGCCCTGCTCTAAGAGAAAAAGCATCTGTAAGTGCCAGGCTGGGTACATAGTAGGCAATGCACATCATTGCTCAATGAGTGAATGTTTTAACTTACAATTTTTTTGGTTTTGTTTTCTAAGAACCACTTCCTTCCCCTGCCCTCCGAGAGAGAGAGAGAGAGAGAGAGAGAGAGAGAGAGAGAGAGAGAGAGAAAGAGAAAGATTGAGAATTCACAATAGGTGATGGGTCCTACATTACACAGGCCAATAGCCTTTCATGAAAACAGATGAGATTAGTAAACTCAGCATTCTAATACCACCAGTTTGAGTTATCGTTCATAGTGAACCTTTTCTTTGCTATAAGACAAACTCCTTGCCTGTTTGTGAATATACTTTTGTCAATATAGCAGCATTCGTTCTGAGACTTGCTTTCACTGTTATATTGTACCACATAACATAGAAATAATAAAGGAGATATGTACCTACTGAAGTTTCATAGAACACACCCTGTTGATTGCTGAATGACCAAATTGATTGTGGTCTGTTTTATACATGGTTTATATCTGAAAAAGGTGAAAATGATAACTAAGTGTCCAATCATTAAGATTAGGTACACAGGAAAAAATAAATATGAAAGTGAGGATCATGAGCTTAGAGGACTAGCTTTCAGAATGGAAGGAAAAACAGGAAAATGTGTTAGTTACCACTCAGGGAATTTACCCTAATCAGCATAGTACAATGACCCCAGTGCTGTGTTTCTCTAGTAGAAGAAAGGAGTAGTACAGCTTTCCTGCTAACAGGCTCGCAAAATACAGACATTTGAGAATGTTTCAATGGGTCATTTTAGGTTCTAGTGGTCTATCCCACCTCTTTAGATCCACAGGACAGCAATCATTTGAGTGAATGACTATTATTATAGGATCATAAGGTTGGAGAAGGGGACAGACTTATTTAGCTTAATAATATTCGGGAGCTGTACTGGTCAAAGGTTAATTTTGCTGTGAAAAAGATTTTATTTTGCAGTTATTATTACTCCAACTTTCAATTTAGAAATAATTTAAAACTATTGAACAGTGGTAAAAGTAGTATGAATAACTCTTATCTATCCTTCATCTTCACCATCTTCACCCAAGTCCTCTGTTAATAGTTTGCTCGTTACTCATGGTTCTTTTTCTTTCTCTTTCTGTACAGAAAGAGAGACAGATGAATATGTATATGGAGAGAGAAAGTTATATAGATCATAGAAGGTTTATAGCTATACTACCTACTTAAGTTTTCTCTGAACTATTTGTAATTAATAGGCATCATTCCTCATTTCCCCCTAAACATTTCACATTTCATTGTGTGGCTTTTATGAACAAAAATATCACCTTATGTAATCACAGTATAATTACCAAAATTGGGATAATTAACACTGATACTATAGTATCATCTAAATCGCATTTGTATTCAAATTACTCTAATTGATCCAATAACGTCCTCTATAGCAACTTTTTTTTCCTGCACAGGATCCAATCCAGGATCAGATTTTGTATTCAGTTGTCATTTTCTTTGGCTCTTTTAATTCGTACAGTTCCTAAGGCTTTCTTTATCTTTCATGGCATTGACATTTTGAAGAGTTAAGACCAGTTGTTTTGTAGAATGTCCTTCAATTTTGGGTTGTCTAAAATTCCCTCCCAATTATATTTAGGTTATGCATTTTTGGTAGGAATACTACACATGAGATGTTGTGTTTTTATTAGTGTTTTATTAGTTATTAAATAATAACAAATTTATTATTTAATTATTTTTATTAGATGTTGTGTTTTTACATATCAGGAGGTACATTGCTGGGTTTGTAGAATTATTGGTGATGTTGATTTTGATCACTTAGATATGGCTTCTATACTCCCATTTCTAATTAATAAGTAATATGGGGGAGACACTTTGAAGATGTTCAAGTATCCTGTTCCTTCTCAAACTTTTATCTATTAGTTTTAGCATCAACTGATATTTTTATTTGAATTAATCATATTATAATTGCTAAAAAAAATCTTGACTTTTTAATCTGTCATTCTTTTTATATTCATTAGTTGATATTCTACAGTAAGAAGGCACTGCACCTCCACCCCCCCACCCCCCATCTTTCTGCTATCACTATGGACCCATAACTTATTTTATTTTAGGGATTATAATCAGTGTTGTCATCATCTTTATTATTATTAATATAAAAATGTCCCAGATTTCAGCAGTGCAAGTCCATTGAAGCTACTGTTGATTTCCTTTTGACTTGTTCTCACCATTTTTTGAGAATTTCTTTACTTTCTGGCACAAAAAGCTGTTCTAGATATGCTTTTCCTGACTTAGCCTTGAAATAAGATGGTTCTTCAAAGAGCTTTCTGTAAAAAAGTTTTGATTGTATGTCAATTATGTAGTCTTATTCCTTCTAAAACGTCTCTTTCTACTTTTCTCCACTGCCTTGTTCTTAATTCCTCATTCCCCTTCTCTGTAGTCAACACCACTATTTTGTCTACCCTTGTGAATTGGCAGCCATTCTTGCATGCTGCCCAGTTCTACTCTATGTCTTGGAGGGTGAGGGTTGGTCCTGGGAGAAAACAAAAGTCATCATTGTGTATAATTTCATTAGCATTTTACTTGCTCATCACGTCAGGTGTGTTGTTGGTGGTGGTTTCTTATTTTCTTTCTTTCCCTCTTTCTCACATTTGGGGTTATTACAGGGTTGATAAAATTTCATTCACCTCAGCAGTTATACAGAAGGTGAATGGTGTAGAGAAAAAAAAAAAACATGGAACTAGGATTTAGGAAATCTAATTTATAACATTAACTCTGTCTAGATCTTTGGCAAGTCAGTATGTTCTCTGATCCTCAGTTTTCTCTGCTTTCAAATGGGAATGATTTCCCTTCCATAGTTATCTCAGAGGTACTGTACATAAGGAATTATCTTAAGCTGTGAAATATTATCTCTTTGACTCAAATTTCTTTACCCCTAAAGAGATTAAAGTATTTTACTTCCGGCCAAGATGGAGATGTAGGTGGACACACTGTGCCTTCTCGCGCAACCAAAAGAGGAAGAACAACGATTGAAAAAGCAAAACAAACAACCAGAACAGACAGAGAATCAAATTGAGTGGAAGTCCAACAGCCAAGGAATTAGAGAGGACACGTTCATCCAGACCAGTAAATGGGGTGGAGCCAGGTGGAGAGCATGTGTGGAGAGCCAGCAGTTTGCCCGGAGAGACTCACAGCAGGCATGCCTGGCCCAAAAGTGGCCGGTGCACCTGGATAAGCCCGCGGGAAACAGCGGAGTCAAGACTGGTGGACCGGGTGGTCCCTTACTCGCATGTGCAGATAAACCGGGAGAAGGATCTGGGGAGTGGAACAGAGAACACCTGTGGGGGTTGAGGCGGCAGCAGGAGCAACTCCCAGCCACACAGGAGAGGAGAAAGTGACTGGGAGCCTGGAAGAGCAGAGAAAGAGCCATTGTTCCCTCCCAGGCCACGCCCCCTCAGCGTCAAAACACAGCCATGGTGTAGGTAACCCTGCCCTGGTGAACACCTAAGGCTCCACCCCTTATATGTAACAGGCACACTAAGAGGAGGAAAAAAATGGCCCAAATGAAAGAACAGAACAAAACTCCAGAAAAAATACAACTAAGGGACCAAGAGATAGCCAACCTATCAGATGTACATGTCAAAACACTGGTAATCAGGATGCTTACAACATTGGAAGAAAGTTGGTCGCCATTAGATGAACAAATGAAGGATTCGCTAAAGAAAATGAGGGGAAATGTGCAGGGAACCAATAGGGAAGAGAAGGAGGCTGGGACTCAAATCAACGGTGTAGACCAGAAGGAAGAAACAAGAATTTAAAAAAATGAGGAGAGGCTTAGGAACCTCCGTGACATCTGTAAACGTCCCAACCACCAGGTCATAGGGATGCCAGAAGGAGAAGAGGAAGACCAAGGTATTGAAACCTTATTTGAACAAATAATGAAGGAGAACTTCCCCAATCTGGCAAAGGAAATAGACTTCCAGGAAGTCCAGGAAGCTCAGAGAGTCCCAAAGAAGTTGGACCCAAAGAGGAACACAACAAGACCCATCATAATTACATTACCCAAGATTTAAAATAAGGAGAGAATCTTAGAAGCAGCAAGAGAAAAGGAAACAGTTCCCTACAAAGGAATTCCCATAAGACTGTCAGCTGATTTCTCAAAAGAGACCTTTCAGTCAAGAAGGTGCTGGAAAG